>SKCR01017714.1:0-100065 GCA_019454045.1 Zanthoxylum bungeanum
TTTATTTTTTTAGCATATCCATGTTATTCTTTATACATGTTATTAGTTTACGTTATGTTTAAATACTGATTTACCTATGTTGATTCTATGGTTTAATATGCTCATTGTGTGGAATTACGTTACCGTTTAAAGACTTACTTTCAAGCATGAGAACTTAGAATAGGATTTATTTAGCGAATGCATGTTAGCTCTAAATATCCTTGAGCTTGATTATTGAGTGGACTCGGTTGATTTATTGCAAAAATTATATCATCACAAGTGGCATAGGCAAGGGACCATTCTGAACCCATTAGGTCTTCCCTTGCGAGGGGATAGTGCGGCCTTAAATCTTTGTCCCGATTCACACCAGGTGGCGACTCCATTATTCTCTGGTTTAGTCACCCCTCGGGCTACTCCGTTCTCCCACTAGGCCGCGAGCATAGAGCAGCATGCGTCGCCCAAGTTCTGTGTCCTACAATGAGATGAAACAGAAGTAGAATTTCTGGGAGGATTTCTCGAGTAGTGACGAAGAAGAGGTGAATGGGATGACCAGAAGTGGGCGCTTTTATAGTGATACTATAGAAAAAGGGATGAAAATGCTGACAGAAGGCCGAGAAATGGCCGAGAATATGGAGAATGCTGAGGAAAATATAGTGCTGTGGCAACTAAAGAAGACCGAGCGCAATTGAGTATCTATGAGTTGTTGTGTGCGTCCGGAGAGCACACGCGAGCTATGGTTGAGGCCTTGAGCAAGATAGTAGTGCCTGAGGATGCTAATCCCGCAATGTTTGTCGAATCAGTACAGAAAGAAGCTCTGCATATAACCTTTTCTGAGGAAGAACTACCGGCTAAGGGGAGAAACCACAATAGGCCTTTGTTCATCGAGCTGAAGTGAGGGGCAAGAAGACATCTTACGTGATGGTGGACGATGGCTCATCCATCAATGTGTGCCCATTGAAGATTTTGGTGAGGCTGGGTATGAAGTCGACGAATCTGAGTCCCTCTAATATGACTATTAAGGCCTATGATGATTGCAAGTGGGGAGTTTGAGGGTACTGTTGCCGCAGTAGTCAAGGTTGGACCAATTGAAAACGCGATCGAGTTCACAGTACTGGATATCCCGGCCACTTTTGCCTTGTTATTGGGAAAGCTGTGGTTTCATAAGTATGGGGGTGTGCCCTCCACTCTACATCAGATGATTAAATTTCCATATGGATGAGAGATTGTCGCCATCCGAGCTGAGGTGGACAATGCTATAGCCGCTTTGGAAATACAATCTTTCACGAGGTTCCAAGAGTCGGTAAATTTTGAGGAGTGGGTGGACCCTAAGGTAGCTAAGATCATGGAGAAAATGAAGTTCGAGCCAGACCAAGGCTCAGCATTACCAAACTTTAAAGGGCAAACTACCCGGAGGGGATTGGGATACCATTCTGGTGAAGATAAGCCTAAGGCTAAGAATAAAGGGCTGAAGTTAATGGAGTGCTTTGTAAAGGCTTCGGGGTATCAAGGAGAGCTTAAACCAGTAGAAGTTAACGGGATTGTGGTGCCCAGATTTGAGATCTTCCACGATATGCTGGGTGAGAAGCCGCTGACAGAGGAAGTTACGAAGAATGAAGAAGAGAAATGGGAAGAAGAATTGATAAAGATAGAGAGCCTGACTCTCAAGGAGGGTAAGGAGCCTGAGAAGAAACCGGTTGTGGATGATGAAGTATCTGTAGAAGATGAAGACATTTATCTTCATGATTTATTTGAGTGTACTCCCACATTATTAGTGATAAAGACAATCATTTTTCTTATTTGCCTGAGTCTCCTCCTCTTAACTTGCACGACTTAAGCATATTTGATATCAACTCAACTAAAATGAATGCATTCGACCTTGGTACGCCTGAAAGCCCCAAGGAAGTCTTAATTGTGAGTGGTGTTACCCCCGAAAAGCGGAAAAGATTAGAAGAGAATTGAGCAAATATGCTAAGGTATTTGCCTAGTCCCACGAGGACATTCCTGGAGTAGATAGAAGCATCGTCCAGTATGTGATACTGACTTATCCAAATATGAGACCGATAAAGTAGAAGCTTCAAAGAATGAGACCCGAGTGGGCCGAGAAGGTAATGGAGGAAGTCAAGAAGCAAATAGATATGGGATCCCTAGAAGTGGTAAAATATCCTGAGTGGTTGGAAAACATTGTGCCAGTACCGAAGAAAGACGGAAAAGTCAGAATGTACGTGGACTATAGAGACATCAACAAGGCTTGCCCGAAGGATGACTTTCCTTTATCGCATATAGATGTACTTATTGATAGTGCTGCTTTTTCTGCTATGTACTCATTCGTGGATGGGTTCTTGGGATACAACTGAAGAGGATAAGCATAAGACCGCTTTTGTCACGGAATGGGGAACCTATTGCTACAAGGTGATGTCGTTTGGGCTTAAGAATGCCGGAGCCACCTACCAGCGGATGGCCACTACTTTAATTCATGACCTAATGCTTAAGGAGATTGAGGTATATGTGGATGACATGATGGTCAAGTCAGAGACGAGAGACAGGCATATAGAAGCATTGGAGAAGCTCCTCGAACGAGTCAACAAATACAACCTACGACTGAATCCTAAGAAGTGTGTGCTCGGAGTGACGTCGGGGAAGTTGCTTGCCATACAATGGGAATGGGAGGAATAGAAGTGGACCCTAAAAATATCAAGGATATTATTAAGATGCTAGCACCGAAGACGGAAAAAGAAGTCAGAGGATTCCTTGGGAAAATCAAGTACATTAGTCACTTTATTGCCAAGTTGACATCAATGTGTGAGCCTATCTTCAAACTATTGAGAAAAGACCAGCTAGTGAAGTGGAATGAACAGTGTCAGGAAGCATTTGACAATATCAGAGAATATTTGGTGAAACCTCTGGTTTTGAAACCTCCAAGACAAGTTAGACACTTGGTACTTTATTTGGCTATTGAACCCGAAGAGCTGAGGGCGATGATGGTACAAGCAGATGAGAAGGGAGTAGAGCATGGTGTCTACTAACTTAGTAAGAAGTTTCTTCCGTACGAAGCCCACTATCAGGAAGTGGAGAAGATCTGTTTGGCAGTAATATGGGCGTCTAAGAAATTGCGCCATTACTTCCAATCCTACAAGATCCAAGTGGTAGCAAAAGAGAATCCTTTGAAGTACCTGCATTTCATTCCATCGCTAGTTGGAAAGTTGGGCAGATGGTTAGTGTTGTTGACGGACTTTGATATCGAGTACCTTACTTCTAAGGTGATCAAAGGGCGAGTCGTGGCAGAGTTTCTAGCGTTGCAACCCGTTGAAGGGGATCAGTACAAGTTGAGTTCCCCGATGAGGAAATCCAAGCTATAGCAGTTCAAGGGTGGAAAATGTATTTCGATGGAGCAGTGAACTGTAAATGATCCGGAATTGGAATCGTAATTGTGACCCCTAAGGGAGAAACCCTACTTAT
Source organism: Zanthoxylum bungeanum (assembly GCA_019454045.1). NCBI lineage: Eukaryota > Viridiplantae > Streptophyta > Magnoliopsida > Sapindales > Rutaceae > Zanthoxylum > Zanthoxylum bungeanum. The sequence goes on from SKCR01017714.1 coordinate 3,436, forward strand.
GGCCAAGAGGTTGACGTTCGGAGTGACTAACAACATGGTCGAGTATGAAGCATGTGCATTCGGGCTGACTGCATTGATAGCTTTGAGAGCTAAGAATGTCGAAGTTTACGAAGACTAAATGTTGGTAATTCGACAGATGCAAGAAGAATGGGAGTTAAAGAAGAACGGTTAAAGCCGCACTTATTCTACCTCAGAAATCTAGCAAAGGTCATTCCTGACTGTAAATTTCAGCACTTGCCGTGAGAAGTGAATCAGATGGCAGACGCATTGGCAACATTAGTCGCAACTTGGGAAAATTCGGAGAAATTGGTGATGAGACCACTAGTGTTGACAATAGTGAGTAAACTTGTTTATGAGATAGAGAGAATCTTGGAAATAGAGGTCAATGATGGACGACCTTAGTATAATGATATTCAGCGGTACTTAGAACATGGGAACTCCCGGATAAAGTGAGCAGAAAGGACAGAATAGCCATTCAGAAGTTGGTTTCTCAGTATGTGAGCTTGAAAGGAGAATTGTATAAAAGGCAAGCAAATGGTATTCAGCTGGAGTGTTTGAAAAAGGAAGAAGCTCAAAAGGTAATGGAAGAAGTGCATGCCGATGTATGTGGACCGCACATGAACGGGTTGAATTTGTCTCATAAGATAGTAAGATAAGCCTTTTTCTAGTCGACCTTGGAAGTTGACTGCGCTAAACTAGTAAAGCACTGTCATGATTGTCAAGCACACGGTAATTTGAATCAGTTGCCGCATATAGAGTTGCACGGGCTGTCAGAGCTGTGGCTTTTCTCAGCTTGGGGGATTGATATGATCGGAGAGATTCGACCGAACGCATCGAATGGATATCGTTCATAGTAGTGGTAGTAGACTACTTCTCAAAATGGGTGGAAGCCGAATCATTCCGCAATGTTACAGCTAAGTAGATGGCAAAGTTCATAGCTCGGAATCTCATCTGCCGATATGGTATGCCGCATCACGTTGTCACGGACAATTGAGTCCAGTTTTAGGGAGAGAAAAGGCGATGCTATATAAGTATGGAATAGGCCATCACAAGTCCTCACCTTACAGGCCGCAAGCTAATGGGGCAGTCGAGGCATCCAACAAGACCATAAAGATGATTTTAGCCAAGATGACTGAGAATTACAAAGATTGGGCTAGTAAGCTACCGTATGCCCTGTGGGGTACATAACGTCTGTGAGATTTGCAACAAGAGCCACGCCTTACTCCTTGGTCTATGGAATGGAAGCTGTACTGTACTGCCAGTGGAAGTTAAGATGCAATCCATGCGGGTACTAGCGGAAGTAGAGTTACCAGAATGAGAATGGGCCTCGCAGAGGTTTGAACAGTTAGCATTGATGGATGAGAAAAAATGAAGTTCTTGCATCACATGCAGATATACTTGAAGAGGCTGGTTCGAGTATTCAATAAAAAGGTGCGTCCTACCAAGATCAGAAAGGGTGATTGGTGCTTAAGCAGTCGAAGCCGTCGACAACAGACCAGAGAGGAAAGTTCAGACCAAACTGGGAAGGACCTTACATCGTCTAGAAAGTAATGGGAAATGGGGCAGTGAGACTGTTAGACTTGGAAGGGAATGAGTTCACTGAGCCGATCGATGTGGACAGATTGAAGCAGTACTTTTCCTGAGTAAGAAAAGACTGAGTAGTCACCAGCAGAAGACCTGACCCAACGGGATGGGAAACTCACCTATGCATGCATGCCTACACGTAACGTATTTTGCATTCCTTTTTATGTTTGTTTTGTTTTGTATTCACAGGTTTTGAAGAAGAAAAATAGAAAGCGGCAAAGACAAGCCAATCAGAAGCAGCAACAACACAATATCAGTTTTGGGTAGGAATCCCAGGTTTGAGGCCCATATCAGTGTCAGTTTCAGGGGGGAGTCACAGGGTTAAGGACCGCAACGATGTCAGTTTCGAGATGGAATCCCAAGGGGCAAAGCCCATATTGTCGGCAGTTGAAAAGAAGAAATCAAGTGGAGTGAGTAAGTGAAAAAAAAAAGATAAAGAGAATTCTTTGATAGTTAGGCACATGTCCGGTGATGACACTATTTTTTAGCAAGAAGAAACCTTAGAAAAGATAAGTGCAAGACATGCTCTCTCGTCCGTACTCTGAATGGATTGATCTCAGCTAGACTCACAGCCTGAGTAGTTGGCGAGATGACTAGTTGAAGAGATGATGGATCAGTGAATGACCGTTTGCCTGGATGTCCACCCTGGGTTACCTTTTCTACGATATATGATATGGTTGGAAACAAAGAAAAGTCTCTACAATGAAAAGAAAAGAAAAATAGATCGCCTATAATCGATAAGCGTGAAGCTACCCATGGGCGAGTATTAGGACTACCATGAGGAGAAATGCTACCTTAAAAGGGTAGTTGTGTCAAAAAAAAATGAAAAAAGAAAGAAAAAAGAAAGAAAAGAGAAAAATAGACAAGAAAAAGAATGAAAAGAAAGAGACAAGAAAAAAGAAAAAGACTATCATGTTGAGTATGGTGAAGTAATCATAGAGTGTGATCAAGACATCTAGATTGGTTAGACCCACTGATCCGATTCTCCGAGACGAGATGATCGAGTTGGCGTACTTAAGGATTAAGCTGCGAAAGAGCCTTGGCACACAGACACTATGAGTCTAGTTTAGATCACCTATTCAGATGATCGGAATTGAGTGTATCAAGTACTTTGAAGGTTCTCAGGTTTTGACTTAAAGCATTTGTTGAGGACGAAAATATGCTTAGCTATCAGGATTATCTCGTGAGAGGCAGTACGGTATAAACCATCACGGTGTTAGTATCAGTTTTGGGGGACGAGTCCCAGGATTGAGACCCACGCCATCAGTAGCAGTCTTTCCGGGTATGGCACTCTGGGGGTGAGGTGTTGGAGTTTCTACGGTCCCGAGGATCGATTATCAAGCATAAAACAATATGTGAATACATCAAAGGAAGTCGTGGAATACTCACAATGATTGGTTGAGCGATGCGGTGATGGATAAAAACTTTTTAAGCCATTTGAACCCTCCTAGAAGTCACGGCAGTGGGCTTTGTTCTTGTCCTCAAAATCGGCCATGGGTGAGTCTCCAAGCTCCAAGCTTGTGATGATGATTCCATGCACATGAAATTAGTTCCCTATCACATTTGTATGAACTCATATGGTGTGCTAGCACTTAGGAATTTTGCTACAAAAATCCTTATCTTCTTCTCAATGGCTCACTGTTTTGAAGAACCAAAGGGAGAAGAAATGGCCTCTAAGGCCGAGAATGAGAGAGGAAGAGAAGGCCACATTGGCCGAGAGATAGGAAGAGAGAAAGAGAAAAATATTTGTTAAGTTGTAATTGATTTTCAAAATCAAAAACATATACCAAAATTAGCTTTCAAAAAGTCAACAAGGTACAAGCTTTAAAAGCTTCCAACAACCACCATCAACTATTCACATCAATCAAGTGACAAGTTGTCAAGTCACTCAAAGTGACTAGATATCACATCACATCACATCACTGAAAGTGATAAGTGATTTGACGCTTGAAGTGACTAGCGAGTTACCGCTTAATGTGAGTTACGTGCCGCACTCGAATTCGAAATGCGAATGCGCTCGCAAACACTCTCGGGCCGGGTTCGCTAATTCTAAATTAATGAATTTTCCGTTACATCGTAATTAAATCTAATTTAATTAAATAATCATGCCTAGCATAATTACTATTCACGTCCCTAACGAATTAATTCTGAATTAATTCTAAATTAATTCGTTTGCCTGAATAAAATCTGATTTTACTTCCGCATCGAAATCCAATTTCGTTTAATATATCAAATATATTAATTTATCTATTAATTCCAAATTAATCGTTCTCTCTCTTTTAATGATATTTTATCCTAGATAAAATATTTCTGTAATTAATCACAGATAATTTTCTCTCTCTTTTAATTAATCCCAGATTAATAAAGTACGAGTCATACGTCATCGTTGAATCTTTGGGAAGCGACACATGAGATCCCCGGATATGTTGGTAGTAAATTCGGTCGTTGGACTATCCGAACACGTAAGTACCTAATACTACGTTTTTACCGATTTACAAGACAAGGTTGGCTTCTAGCAAAGCGCCATGCCTAGCCAATTCTCCAGAAATATCCTTACAGGAATAAGTGATCTATATCAGGCGTAGTATATGTAGTATTGTGTATGTCGATCCAGTATCGGATGCCACGTGCTAGGCCTGAGGCTGGAATTGTGTCTGCCCCGTACGAAGAACATGTCGGATGTCTGGTAACTAGTCTCTATAATCGGATATACATGACCTAGTCATAATATCCCGATGACTACAGTACTTAAGAGTACTAGTACCGATCCTTCGTGACATCATCTCCACTATAACTGGAGTGATACTTCCATCTTGACATCACACCTAATACACTACGATTCTCAATATACCCAGCAGAGGCATACACATAACCTTTTAAAGCCCTGGACGACCAAAACCAAAGCATATTGATTGTCGCAAGTATTAGCGGTGCAAGTCTCAAGTTAAGACCAAATACACCTACCCTGATTTCGGACTTCTATAGACACATAGTCATACTACCAATGTGTAGGCATTGCATTTTTGCATATCAGCCCGATGATGAGTCTCGTATTGAGGCAATACTTCTTTAGTCATGAAAGTCGCGGGAAACAGATTGGAAGGGTAAAGTTGGAAATTAGAATTTTGTTGGATTTTATCTGAGTTGTTTAGCTTCGGTTGCTTGTTGGATTTCCGTTTTAAAGCTTACCTAGGGCCCAAAACCCAAACCAAACCCAAACCAAACCAAAACACCCAAGTCAACCCAAGTCAACCCAAGTCAAACCAAGCCCATGCCCATTAGAAGCAATTCACGCCCATTCCCTCTTTAATTTAGGTATATACACATTAATCACATGTTAAATCAAATAAAATCCTTACCTAAATAAAAGAAATCAAATAAAATCATTACCAAATCAAATCCAATCCCAAATCCTAATTAGGAGATGCATTCCTTATTAGAAAGATGTCACCATCAATAGAAATCCTTCTCCTAGTCGTATGAGGGAAACCTCCTCTCCTTTGCCTATAAAAAGAGACCTTCACCCCCATTCACCCTAGCTCACATACCTCTCTCACACGCCTAAAGCACTCTCCTAAGCCCTCCTCCATCACACGCCCAAGCATCCTCCAAAAGCCTCCATTGCCGCATCCCTGAAGAAAGAATCCACCCAATTGCCGCATCCCCCTTCCTCACCAACACCCTTCACTCACGCCCAAGCCTGAAACACACCCCTCCTTAGCCGACTTTTAACCACCATTCACAGCCCTAAAACACCCTAAAATAAACCTTATTTCCAGCCCTTAAGTGCCGCAAAAAGATCCCCCAAAGCAGCTCCAAATCAGCGCCAAAACAGCCCCTGAAAACGGCTTCACTGCACTAGTGAACTGCCACGTTCAAGCTTCTGTTCTGGTCAGTTTCTTTGCGTCCTTAGCCCATCAAAACAGTCCTAAAACCATCTTAAAACCATCCCAGAAATCCCCAAAAAGTTTCCCCAAAAAACCTTTACAAACGCACCTCCCGAGACCACCAAAATCACCCAAAACAGTCCAAAAACGCCCAAAACAGTGACCTGAAACGCAGCGACCAAACGGTGGTGAAACGGACTTAAAACAGCAGCCCGAGCATCAAAACAACGAGGAAAAACAGTGAGCAAACCAATCGGAAAAGTATCGGATCATTCGCCCTTCCAACGGACGTGTAACGCCCTTTCTTGAGACGACAAAAGAGGTTAGACCTGAGGGCACCCTTTTACTTATCTCTTTTTGTTTATTTATTTATTTTTGATATATAATTGCATGAGAGTCGTTTGAGGCATGATTTGATTGTTGGATGAGCGGGATATGTGTTCCCTTTTGTGGTATATCGGATGGAAACCCGGACGTAAATTCCATAGCCGATTCCGAATGGACGGTAGTATGGTCTGCACTCGGGATACAATGCCACGTACCACTTAAGATACATGTATCTCGTCTCATCCAAATTTGTATTCGAGCATGATGTAGTTCTAGGTTTTTTATTTATTATTTTAAGCATGTCTTAACTTAGTTTCGTTATTTAATTTCAAAGCATGATTATGTTTCTTTTTATGCATGATATTTATTTAGTTTATATTTATGTTTAAGTAATTATTTGTTTGCGTTGGTTTGATGGCTTAGTATGTTCAATGTGTGATATTGCGTGTTTATTTTTAAAGACTTATTTTCAAGCATGCGAACTTAGATTAGGAGTTAGTTAGCGGAAGCATCTTAGATCTAGGTGACACTTGAACATGATTATTGATACGGTTGGTTTATTGCATGAATTATATCATCACAATGACATAAGTAAGGGACCATTCCGAACCCAACGGTTTGAGGTCTTCCCTTGCGAGGGGTGAGTGCGGCCTTAAACCTTTGTCCCGGTTCACACCGGGTGGCGACTCCATTATTCTCCGGTTTAGTCCCCCGCGGACTATTCCGTACTCTCAACTAGGCCCTGAGTCTAGAACAGCATGCGTCGCCCAAGTTCTGTTGTCTACAGTCTGGCGACTCCACTGGGGATAGAGAATCGGCCTCGAAATCATGTCTTGTGTTGTTTATAATTTATGCATTAGTTGACCGTGTCTTAGTGGGTTGAGGGGGTTAATCAAAGGCTTAGTTAAAGCTAGGTGGTGGTTGGGTGTCTTCCTTCATTCACTACCTTTCGAGGAAAAGCTGTGAAGGCACCTAGATGATCATTACCCGTAGCTTGTTGTGATAGACTAGTTTGGAGGACTCGTTGTTTATTCCTGACACCAAGCGATAAGAGCCTAAGGGCTTGGGTATTTAAGTGAGCCTCGCTCCACCCTCCCTCTGGGGAATCTACAACGGGAAATCCATTCGACAGTTAGTCACACACCCATAACTCGTTGGCACGTACCGTAAGGTATAAAAAAGGTAGCGCTCACTTGGTCGTTTGAACCCTTGAGTGGGGAGTCCTAGTTGTGGGCAAACCTTCGTCAGCGAGAGCCTTTGTCCGCGCCCCGTGAATCCACTCGTGAACCTTAGCCATAAGAACCCGTAGTTAGTTATCTTATAATTATGTGTGATGGGCCGCCGTCATTTGGATCCAGTTGGACCTTCTGTCAAAGGGTATGAACCTGTTGGGCCATTTAAACTGGGACAAGTTTGTGTCTTTTGACAGTTGGGCCAAAAGCTTCTAGAATGCCGGTGGGCCATTTTGTGAATAGGGCCTCTTATTATTTGAAGTCATTTAGCCATATCACCGCAAAGTGTAAACCTGTTGGGCCTTTTCAACTGGGACAAGTTTGCACCGCGCGATGGTGTGATTGAAAACTTTAAAATGATAATGGGCCACGTAGTTTAAATTTTCTTTTTATAATTTCATATATTACATGCATCGCACACATATGCACTGACACGTGGCCTTAAAAGAGGCAACATAGATTCCCGTTGGGTTAGAGAAGAGGGGAGATTAGTCAAAAGACCTTCAGCGAATATGAGTGAATCCGTCAACGAGGGGTCTAGAATGGATCAGATGGAAGCTAACTTCGCCAAGATGACTGAACAACTGCAAGCTCTGACTGCTGCCATGTCTGGTATGGCTGTGCCCCGCGCTGCGGGAGGATCTGAGAATGAGAGGCGGGAGAGCCCTCAGAATGGATTGAATGATGATGCTCCGGTATTTGATGATGATTTGGCTGACTATGCCGCTGGTAGGATAGCTGGGACTCAGGCTGAAATGCAAAAGCTCCGTGATCAGATGGAGTCTGTCACCCGTAAGTTGAAGGGGAAGCATGAGGATCTATTGGATTATGACTCAATGACTTTTGAGGAACAGTTGCCCGCGCAGTTCAAAATGCCTGATATTGCTAAGTTCAACGGGAACGGAGACCCGAGGGTCCACTTGAGGCAGTATGTCTCAGTGATGAGTTCGGTTGGCCTATCTCAGCGCCAAGTCCAGAAGATGTTCGGGATGTCGCTCGAGGGGGCACCTGTGGTTTGGTATCATAGCCTTGAGAAGAAGGTTAAAGAAGATTGGAGGGAGTTGGCTGATGCCTTCTTGAAGCAGTATGTGACGGACTTAGAGATCGACCTGTCGCTCCGCGACTTGGAGAATACTAAGCAGAAGCCTGAGGAGAGCTTTAAGGAGTATGTTGACCGTTGGAGAAGCCAGCTCTTAAAGATGCAGACCAGGCCTTCCGAGAAAGATCAGATCAAGATGATCATTAAGGGGACTAAGCCCTCGATCTATAGTAAACTGAGGAGAATGACTTCGATGATTGCAGATTTCCGCCAGCTGAGGGAAACTGTGATGGATATTGAAGAGGAGGAGGCTGAGAACAGAAAGTTCTATAGTTTGAACAGGAGGACTGTCGGAGGACCCTCAGGAGCTAAGCCTGTTACTGCAGAGATTGCAGCCATAAAGAATAGGCGCTTTTCTAACTTGGGTAGACCTTTGTCCAAGGTACTCGAGAAGCTACTGAGGCAAGGGCTGTTAAAACCCCTCGAACCAAAACCACTACCAAATCCTCCCCCATCAAACCTAAACATGAACCGCTTTTGCCATTTCCACCAACAGCCTGGTCATGACACCGATAACTGTGCCCGGCTTCGCCACGAAGTCCAAGACCTAATAGACTCCCACAAGATTCCCGACCCTGAAAAAGAACAACCAAACACACACCGCAACCCTCTACCCAATTATCACTCTGTCCCCCCACCTACCTACATGATCAACTCTGGCCTACCTGAGGACCTTGTCCTCCAAACCTTTGACCAAACAGCCTTTTGCCTCGGTATTTGGGACAGTAATAGTGAAGATGAGACAGAACAGAAGAAAGATTTCTGGGAAGACTTCTCAAGTGGGGGTGAGGAAGAAGAAGTGAAAGGCATGACCCGGAGTGGGCGCTTTTACAGTGATACTGCTGAGAAAGAGAAGGGAAAGGAAGTCCTGGAGGAAGGTCGGGAGATAATCGAGAATACTGAGAAAGCTGAGGGTGGTATAGTGCTGCAGCAGTTGAAGAAGACTCGGGCACATCTGAGCATCTGGGAATTATTGTGTGCTTCCGGGGAACACCGGCGAGCTATGGTGGAAGCCTTGAGTAAAATAGTAATACCGGAAGATGCTAATCCGGCTATGTTTGTGGGTTCAGTGCAGAAGGAAGCCGTACTGATAACCTTCGCTGACGAGGAGCTCCCGGCTGAAGGGAGAAACCACAACAGGCCTTTGTTCATCCGAGCTGAGGTGAGGGGCAAGAGAACTTCTTGTGTGATGGTGGATGATGGCTCTTCCATCAATGTATGCCCACTGAAAATTCTGGCAAGGCTGGGTATTAAGCCAACTGAGTTGAGTCCTTCCAACATGACTATCAAAGCCTATGATGATAGCAAGCGAGGAGTCGAAGGTACTTTTACCGCAATAGTCAAGGTTGGTCCAGTTGAGGATGAAGTGGAGTTCACTGTGCTGGACATCCCAGCCACTTTTGCCTTGCTGTTGGGAAGGCCCTGGTTCCATAAGCTTGGAGGCGTGCCCTCTACTTTGCATCAGATGATCAAGTTCCCTTATGATGGGAAAATTGTCACTATCCGAGCTGAGGTGGATAATGCGGTAGCCGCTTTGGAAATACAACCTTTCCCAAGGTTCCAAGTGTCGGCAACTTTTGAAGAGTGGGTGGATCCCAAGGTAGCCCGAATTATGGAGAAGATGAAATTCGAGCCAGGCCAAGGCTCAACACTGCCAGATTTCAAAGGGCAGAACACTCGGAAGGGTTTGGGATATCATTCTGATGAGGACAAGCCCAAGGTCAAGAAGAAAGGGCTAAAGCTGATGGAGTGCTTTGTTAAGGCCTCAGGGTATCAAGGAGAACCCGAACCGGTGGAAGTCAACGGGATCGTGGTACCCGGATTCGAGATTTTCCAGGATATGATTGGTGAAAAGCCGCTGGCAGGAGAAGTTGCAAAGAAAGAGGATGAGCAGTGGGAGGAAGAACTCATGAAGCTGGAGACCCTAACACTCGGGAAGAAAAGAAATCTGAGATAGATCCTATTGTAGAGGGAGAGATATCTGTAGAATGAGGATATTTTCCTTCCAGATTTGTTTGAGTGTACTCCTTTTGTTGTTGGCAATAAAGACAATAGTTCTGCTTACTTGACTGAGTCTCCGCTTTCTAACTTGCATGACTTGAGCATATTCGATATCAACTCTGTCAAAACGAATGCATTCAACCTTGGTACGCCTGAAAATCCCAAGGAAATCTTGATTGCAAGCGAAGTTACCGCCGAAGAGCGGAAGAACTTAGAAGAGATATTGATTAAATATGCCAAAGTGTTTGCTTGGTCTTATGAGGATATGCCGGTGGTAGATGGAAGTATTGCCCAGCATGCGATACCGACATATCCGAATATGAAGCCTGTAAAGTAGAAACTCCGAAGGATGAGACCCGAATGGGCCGAGAAGGTCAGAGAAGAGGTCAAGAAGCAAATAGATGTGGGATTCTTGGAAGTAGTGAAATACCCCGAGTGGTTGGCAAACATTGTGCCGGTACCGAAGAAAGACGGCAAAGTCAGGATGTGTGTCGACTACAGAGATCTTAATAAGGCATGCCCAAAGGATGACTTTCCTTTGCCGCATATTGATGTGCTTGTGGATAGTGCAGCATTGTCTTCCATGTACTCATTTGCGGATGGGTTTTCAGGATACAACCAAGTGCTTATGGCTGAGGAAGATAAGCACAAGACCGCCTTTGTCACAGAATGGGGTACTTATTGCTATAAGGTGATGCCGTTTGGGCTCAAGAACGCCGGAGCCACATATCAGCGGATGGCCACTACCTTGTTTCATGACCTCATGCATAAGGAGATTGAGGTGTATGTGGATGACATGATGGTCAAGTCAGAGACAAGAGACGGGCACATAGGAGCGTTGGAAAAGTTCCTTGAACGAGTGGATAAGTACAACTTGCGGCTGAATCCCAAGAAGTGTGTTTTCGGAGTAACATCGGGAAAGCTGCTCGGCCATACAGTTGGAATGGGCGGAATAGAAGTGGATCCCGAGAAGATTAAGGCTATTACTGAGATGCCGGCACCAAAGACAGAGAAAGAAGTCAGAGCCTTCCTAGGGAAAATCCAGTATATCAGCCGTTTCATCGCTAAGTTGACATCGGTGTGTGAGCCCATCTTCAAGTTGTTGAGGAAAGATCAACCAGTGAAATGGAACGAGCAGTGTCAGGAAGCATTTGACAGAATAAGGGAATATTTGGTGAAACCTCCTGTGTTGAAACCCCCGAGACAGGGTAGGCCTTTGGTACTTTATTTGGCTATTGAACCTGAAGCGCTGGGGGCGATGATGGTACAAGCCGATGAGACAGGAGTGGAACATGCTGTCTACTACCTCAGTAAGAAGCTGCTTCCATACGAGGCTCGCTATCAGGAAGTGGAGAAGATTTGTCTAGCAGTAGTATGGGCATCCAAGAAGTTACGCCACTACTTCCAGTCTTACAAGATCCAAGTGGTCGCAAAGGAGAATCCTTTGAAGTACTTGCACTCGCACTACCCCTCGCTGGTTGGGAAATTGGGCAGATGGTTAGTACTGCTGACTGAATTTGACGTCGAGTACCTCACTTCAAAGGTAATCAAAGGGCGAGCCGTGGCAGAATTCCTGGCCTTGCAACCTATTGAAGGGGATCAGTACAAGTTTGAGTTCCCTGACGAAGAGATCCAAGCTATAGCAGTCCAAGGATGGAAGATGTATTTTGACGGAGCAGTGAATTGCAAAGGAGCCGGAATCGGGATTGTAATAGTAACCCCTGAGGGAGAAACCCTGCCTATGGCCAAAAGGCTAACTTTCGGAGTGACGAACAACATGGCCGAGTATGAAGCTTGTGCATTCGGGTTGACTGCACTGATAGCCTTGAGGGCTAAGAATGTTGAAGTTTTCGGAGACTCGATGTTAGTGATCCGGCAGATGCAAGGAGAATGGGAACTGAAGGAAGAACGGTTGAAGCCGTATCTGTTCCATCTCAGAAGTCTGGTGCAGACTATCCCCGATTGTAAATTTCAGCATTTGCCGAGAGAGGAGAATCAGATGGCAGATGCATTGGCAACACTGGCCGCTACTTGGGAAAATCCAGAGAAACTGGTGATGAGACCGCTTGTGTTGACAACGGCAAGCAAGCCAGTCTATGAGATAGGCAGAATCTTAGAAGTGGAGGTCGACGATGGGAAACGTTGGTATTATGATGTACAGAGGTATTTAGAGCGTGGGGAATTCCCAGAGGAAGCAAGCAGAAAAGATAGAATAGCCATTCAGAAGTTAGCCTCTCAATATGTGAGTCTGAAAGGAGAGCTCTACAAGAGGCAGGGCAATGGTATTCAGCTGAAATGTTTAAGAAAGGAAGAAGCTCAGAAGATAATGGAAGAAGTGCACGCTGGTGTATGTGGACCACACATGAACGGATTGAACTTGTCCCGCAAGATTGTGAGACAAGGCTTTTTCTGGTCAACCATGGAAGCTGACTGTGCGAAGCTGGTAAAACATTGTCATGACTGTCAAGCACACGGCAATTTGAGTCATCTGCCGCATACAGAATTACATGGGCTGTCGGAGCCATGGCCTTTCTCAGCTTGGGGAATAGATATGATCGGAGAGATTCGACCGAATGCATCGAATGGGCACCGATTTATAGTAGTGGCGGTTGACTATTTCTCGAAATGGGTAGAAGCCGAATCGTTCCGCAATGTTACAGCAAAGCAGATGGCGAAGTTTATAGCTCGGAATCTCATTTGCCGGTATGGTATGCCGCACCATGTGGTCACGGACAATGGAGTCCAATTTCAGGGAGAAACCAAAGCGATGTTACAGAAGTATGGAATCGGCCATCACAAGTCCTCACCATACAGGCCGCAGGCTAACGGGGCAGTCGAGGCAGCCAACAAGACGATAAAGACGATTTGGCAAAGATGACTGAGAATTACAAAGATTGGGCTGATAAGCTGCCATATGCCTTGTGGGGGTACAGAACATCGGTGAGAACGGCAACAGGAGCCACGCCGTATTCTTTGGTTTATGGAATGGAAGCGGTACTGCCGGTGGAAGTTGAGATACAGTCCATGCGGGTGTTAGCAGAAGCAGAGTTGCCTGAACAAGAATGGACCTCGCAAAGGTTTGAACAGTTGGCTCTGATGGATGAGAAGAGGATGAAGTCCTTGCATCACATGCAGATCTATCAGAAGAGGCTGGCTCGAGCGTTCAACAAGAAGGTGCGTCCTACCAAGATCAAGAAAGGTGATTTGGTACTCAAGCAGTCGAAGCCATCGACGACAGACCCGAGAGGGAAGTTCAGACCGAATTGGGAAGGACCATACATTGTTCAGAGAGTAATGGGAAATGGAGCAGTGAGACTGTCGGACTTAGAAGGGAATGAGTTCACAGAGCCGATCAACGTTGACAGATTGAAACTGTATTTTGCCTGAGGGACAGAAACTGAATAGTCACCCGCAGAAGACCTAACCCGACGGGATAAAGAAACTCATGCATGCATCCATACATGTAACCCATTATTGCATTCCTTTTGTGTGTTTTGTGTTTTGTGTTTTGTATTCACAGGTTTGAAGAAAAAAGAAAGCGGCAAAGACAAGCCAATCAGAAACAGCGGAAGCACTGTGTTGAATTTGGGTAGAAATCCTAGGGCTGAGGTCCACATCGTCGTTAAGATTCAGGTGGTAATCTGAGGGTCGAGGCCCATTTTTGAGTTTGAGTTCACGGGTATGGATCCCGGGGGAAGCCCACATGGTCAGCCGTAGAGAGGAAGAATTCCTTAGAGTGAGTGAAAAAAGAAAAAAAAAAGAAGAAAGAGAAGAAAAAAAATGAGTGAGAGAGAAATCTTTGATGGGTAAACATATGTCCAGTGATGACATTGTGTGTTGTAGGGAGAAGCCTTAGAAACGAGAAGTGCGAGACGCGCTCTTATCTGGTATTCGGAATGGATTGATCTCTGCTAGACTCATAAAGCACTTGATAAGGGTATCTCAACAGTAGAAGCCTGAGCGGTTGATGAGATGACCAGTTGAAGAGAGGGTAGATCGGTGAATGACCGTTTGCCTGGATGTCCACACTGATTTGCATTTGCTACGATACATGATATGGTTGGAAAATAAAGAAAGAAAAGTCTCTGCAATGAAAAGAAAATAGACCGCCTATAACCAATAAGCGTGAAGCTACCCATGGGCGAGTATTAGGACCACCATGAGGAGAAATGCTACCTTAAAGGGTAGGCGTGTCAAAAAAAAAAAAGAAAGAGAAAAAAAAAGAAGGAAGAAAAAGAAAGAGAGGAAAAAAGAAGAAAAAGAAAGAGGAAAAGAAAAGTCTAAGAAAGAGATGATGCAATAAAAGAAGACCATATCATGTTGAGTATGCTACAGTAATCACAGAATGTGACCCAGACATCCAGGTTGGTTAGACCCACTGGTCCGATTCTCCGAAGCGAAATCATCGAGTTGGCTGACTTAAGGAATAAGCTGCGAAAGAGCCTTAGCACACACACACTAGGAGTCTAGTTCAGATCACCCGTTCAGAGGATTGGGTTTGAGTATGTCAAGTACTTAGAAGATTCTTTGGCTTTGACGCGAAGCACCCGTTGAGGACAAAAATATGTTTAGCTATCAAGATTATCTCGAGAGAGACACTACAGTGTGTTGAAAGAGTATCAGCATCAATTTCTGCCGGATATGGCATTCTGGGGGAGGCCCACATCAGTTCAGTATCAGTTCTGCCGGGTATGGCATTCTGGGGGCGAGGCCCACATCAGTTAGTATCAGTTTTGCCGGGTATGGCATTCGAGGGGCGAGGCCCACATCAGTTCAGTATCAGTTCTGCCGGGTATGGCATTCTGGGGCGAGGCGAGCCCACATCAGTTCAGTATCAGTTCTGCCGGTAGGGCATTCTGGGGCGAGCCACATCATTCAGTATCAGTTCTCCGGGTATGGCATTCTGGGGCGAGGCCCACATCAGTTCAGTATCAGTCTACCGGGTATGGCATTCTGGGGGCGAGGCCCACATCAGTTCAGTGTCAGTTCTGCCGGGTATGCATGCTGGGGGCGAGGCCCATATCAGTTCAACATCATCATCAGCCAGGTACGGCACTCCGGGTATGAGATACAACTGCGACACCCTAGGTACGGGGTTAGCATCAGATTTTGGCCTCTAGGTACGGAGGCGTCACTGCGACACCCTAGGTACGGGGTTAGCATTCAGACTTGTGGCTCTCTAGGTACGGAGACGTCACCGCGACACCCTAGGTACGGGGTTAGCGTTCAGACTTTGTGGCTCTCTAGGTACGGAGACGTCACCGCGACACCCTAGGTACGGGGTTAGCGTTCAGACTTTGTGGCACTCTAGGTACGGAGGCGTCACTACGACACCCTAGGTACGGGGTTAGCATTCAGACTTGTGGCTCTCTAGGTACGGAGACGTCACCGCGACACCCTAGGTACGGGGTTAGCATTCAGACTTGTGGCACTCTAGGTACGGAGGCGTCACTGCGACACCCTAGGTACGGGGTTAGCATTCAGAATTTGTGGCTCTCTAGGTACGGAGACGTCACCGCGACACCCTAGGTACGGGGTTAGCATTCAGACTTTGTGGCTCTCTAGGTACGGAGACGTCACCGCGACACCCTAGGTACGGGGTTAGCTTCAGACTTTGTGGCACTCTAGGTACGGAGGGTCACTGCGACACTCTAGGTACGGGGTTAGCATTCAGAATTGTGGCACTCTAGGTACGGAGTCGTCACCGCGACACCCTAGGTACGGGGTTAGCATCCAGACACTTGTGGCACTCTAGGTACGGAGTCGTCACCACGCGACACCCTAGGTACGGGTTTAGCACTCAGACACTTGTGGCTCTCTAGGTACGGAGACGTCACCGCGACACCCCTAGCGGGGTTAGCATTCAGACATTTGTGGCACTCTAGGTACGGAGTCGTCACCGCGACACCCTAGGTACGGGGTTAGCACTCAGACTTTGTGGCACTCTAGGTACGGAGTCGTCACCGCGACACCCTAGGTACGGGGTTAGCACTCAGACAACAACAACATCACTGCGGCTCTAGGTACGGAGACGCAACTGCGACACCCTAGGTACGGGGTTAGCACTATCAACTCAACACAGCAGGCGAAACCATGTGGCAGCTGGCGAGCCAGGTAAGTAAAAATGCATTGCACATACTTTGATAGGATTGTCATTGTCACACACTGCACAAGTCCCATCAAAGTGGGGGCGACTGTAGGCATTGCATTTTTGCATATCAGCCCGATGATGAGTCTCGTATTGAGGCAACTACTTCTTTAGTCATGAAAGTCGCGGAAACAGATGTTGGAAGGGTAAAGTTGGAAATTAGATTTTATTGTTTTTTGATTTTATGAGTTGTTTAGCTTCGGTTGCTTGTTGGATTTCCGTTTTAAAGCTTACCTAGGGCCCAAAACCCAACCAAACCCAAACAAACCCAAACACCCAAGTCAACCCATCAACCCAAGTCAAACCAAGCCCATGCCCATTAGAAGCAATTCACGCCCATTCCCTCTTTTATTTAGGTATATACACATTAATCACATGTTTAAATCAAATAAAATCCTTACCTAAATAAAAGAAATCAAATAAAAATTACCAAATCAAATCCAATCCCAAATCCTAATTAGGAGATGCATTCCTTATTAGAAAGATGTCACCATCAATAGAAATCCTTCTCCTAGTCGTATAAGGGAAACCTCCTCTCCTTTGCCTATAAAAAAGACCTTCACCCCCATTCACAACCCTAGCTCACATACCTCTCTCACATGCCTAAAGCACTCTCCTAAGCCTCCATCACACGCCCAAGCATCCTCCAAAAGCCTCCATTGCCGCATCCCTGAAGAAAGAATCCACCCAATTGCCGCATCCCCCTTCCTCACCAACACCCTTTCACGCCCAAGCCTGAAACACACACCCCCCTCCTTAGCCGACTTTTAACCACCATTCACAGCCCTAAAACACCCTAAAATAACCTTATTTCCAGCCCTTAAGTGCCGCAAAAAGATCCCCCAAAGCAGCTCCAAATCAGCGCCAAAACAGCCCCTGAAAACGGCTTCACTGCACTAGTGAACTGCCACGTTCAAGTTTCTGTTCTGGTCAGTTTCTTTGCGTCCTTAGCCCATCAAAACAGTCCTAAAACCATCTTAAAACCATCCCAGAAATCCCCAAAAAGTTTCCCCAAAAAACCTTTACAAACGCACCTCCCGAGACCACCAAAATCACCCAAAACAGTCCAAAACGCCCAAAACAGTGACCTGAAACGCAGCGACCAAACGGTGGTGAAACGGACTTAAAACAGCAGCCCGAGCATCAAAACAACGAGGAAAAACAGTGAGCAAACCAATCGGAAAAGTATCGGATCATTCGCCCTTCCAACGGACGTGTAACGCCCTTTCTTGAGACGACAAAAGAGGTTAGACCTGAGGGCACCCTTTACTTATCTCTTTTTGTTTATTTATTTATTTTTGATATATAATTGCATGAGAGTCGTTTGAGGCATGATTTGATTGTTGGATGAGCGGGATATGTGTTCCCTTTTGTGGTATATCGGATGGAACCCGGACGTAAATTCCATAGCCGATTCCGAATGGACGGTAGTATGGTCTGCACTCGGGACACAATGCCACGTACCACTTAAGATACATGTATCTCGTCTCATCCAAATTTGTATTCGAGCATGATGTAGTTCTAGGTTGTTTATTTATTATTTTAAGCATGTCTTAACTTAGTTTCGTTATTTAATTTCAAAGCATGATTATGTTTTCTTCTTTATGCATGATATTCAATTTAGTTATATATTGTTTAAGTAATTATTTGTTTGCGTTGGTTTGATGGCTTAGTATGTTCAATGTGTGATATTGCGTGTTTATTGTTTAAAGACTTATTTTCAAGCATGCGAACTTAGATTAGGAGTTAATTAGATGGAAGCATCTTAGATCTAGGTGACACTTGAACATGATTATTGATTAGATACGGTTGGTTTATTGCATGAATTATATCATCACAATGACATAAGTAAGGGACCATTCCGAACCCAACGGTTTGAGGTCTTCCCTTGCGAGGGGTGAGTGCGGCCTTAAACCTTTGTCCCGGTTCACACCGGGTGGCGACTCCATTATTCTCCGGTTTAGTCCCCCGAGGACTATTCCGTACTCTCAACTAGGCCCTGAGTCTAGAACAGCATGCATGCGTCGCCCAAGTTCTGTTGTCTACACAATGGAATTCCGAAGGGGTCTATCCAGAGCGAAGCTGTTTTCCGTACCATCAGTAAAAACACCCTCCTATTACACTTGCATGAGTATCCTATACCCAAATATATGAGAACAATACTGTTATACTCTCACAACACTACAAGTGTAAAGACTAGTCTTTTACGCATTATCGATGTCCAATCTCGAATAACTCTAACTAGGGATATTTAATGATTAATCCTTCATTGACTGATACTGTCTCATATCATCTCAATCCAGGAACTAATCATATGGACCTCCTATCATTTACACATCTAAGTGATCTAATCACAAATGATAAGAGAGCAATCTCCTTTGTCACATAGTTAATTTGTACAACAACACCATGATCTATACAAATAGAGACGCTATGGGTCATAACTGTCCAACAATCTCCTACTTGGCCTATAACTAGTCACTCGAGTGTCCACTACCCGAACTATGTAAGGTTCGCTCAAACTGCTGAGGAAAGGCTTTCGTCAGCGGATTTGCATGATTATCGTCTGTTGTGATTTATATAATCATCACATCGCCACGATGTATGATCCGATTGAATCAGATGAATAGTCAAAGTATTTATCTGGATTGTTGATGAGACCGTTAATTCTTTAACCTGTGCTGACTCCTAGCTCAGCTGCTAAGAACTAGAACTATATCTATCTAATTAGATTTATTATCGATCCAAATGGCTTGTATTGCTGCCTCATCAGCTGCAACAATAACCCGCATTTTTGTTGTTTCCGGTAACAGTATCTTGTATGGAAGATTTCTAGCTCACTGTTCCATTATTCAAACTATATAGTACCGTTTAGCGACTTAAAGTCGTTTTTATCAGTTAGGAAACCTGCAGCAGTGATCCCAGTCACTTCAAGTTCTCCTTCTCCATAGTTTAGGACAGCATCCTTAGTTCTCTCAGATACTTAAGGATGTTCTTAACACCAATCCAGTGACTATCACTTGGATTGGCTTGACTGTGAATCCATATGCTCAAAGCGTATGAGACACCAGGTCACGTATATTTTTCAATGTACAAGTTCTCGGAGAGTTTTAACAACTTTAAATCTAGCCCAGTAGATCTTTATTTATAAAATAAAGGTTGTTTCTCCCAAGAATTCTACGGAGAATTTTCATGAAAGCCAAGTGTAGGCACTGTATTTTTTGCATATAAGTCCAGATGATGAGTCTCATATTGAGACACTACCTCTTTAATTGAGAAAGCCGTGGGAAACGAACGTCGGAAGGGCAAAGTTGGAAATTAGTATTTGGTCGGATTTAACTTGCTTGTTTCGCTTCGGGTTCGCTTGTTGGACCTCTGTTTTAAAACACATCTCACAAATTAAATAATTAAAACATTTAAAACATGTCACAAATTAAAACAAATTAAATTAAACTTAAATTAAATTAAATTAAATCACATTCATAAATTAAATTAAACTTAAATTAAATTAAATTAAAACACATGTCACAAATTAAATCACCTTCCTAAATTTAATTAAATCCCTTTCCTAAGATATATAAATCACTTCCCCAAATTAAAAGATTTTCCCTATCACATACTAAATTAAAAATATCTCCTAATTAATACACAAATTTGATTCCTTCTCCAACACGGTAAACCCCCTCCCTTGGCCTATAAAAAGAACCATTCACCCCTTACCAAAACCTAGCTGGGCTCACTCTCACGAAAAACACAGAAATAAATCCCATAGCAGCACCAATAACCCGGGTCCATCCACACATGAGTCACTCCCCTCTCACCCTTCATCAGCCCTCACGCCCTTCACAATAGCACACTCACACGTAGCCCACTAACGCACACAGAACCCTGATTCAAGACCTAAGCCTCCACGACACCTTCACGCATCAAAAAAACCCTAACCAGCCGCCATTCTTTCTCCCATGCAACGTCTCTCACCATGCAAGAATAAATAACGCCACACACCCACTCAAGCCACGGACGCTACTACTAACTTCACGATAAAAGCTCCCCACAAGCAGCCAAAGTCACGCCTGCAACCAGTCCCCATAACTGCTTCAACTCACGCCCCTTCACCACTACAAACCATAAACACAATTTGCCTTGCCCACGTATCCCTCACCAAAGAACCTTCATTCACGCCATAAGAAGCTTGCCTTACACACGCCACGCATCAGCCTCCAGCCACGTTACTACCCTTTAATCCAGCCACAATTTCAGATCACAAACCACCTTTACGTTAGCCACGCAATCCCTCAACACAACCTACCCTCTCATTAAAACTCTCCACACAGAATCCCATACGTAACCAGCAAACACCAGCAGCTCACGACACAAACTGCCTCAGCTCAATCACCAAACCCTAATAGCCTCTTCATGCAAAACTCGGCTGGCACATGTAAAACCCTTCAAGTCCTCAGCAGCCCCTTAACCGCATCAATACACTGCCCGAACAGCGAAACAGTGAGGAAAGATGTTGAGTTAGTGAACCGGAAGAGTTACGGATCATTGATCCTTCCGACGGCCGTGTAACGCCCTTTCGTGAGACGACAAAAGAGGTTAGACCTGAGGGCACCCTTTTTATTTATTATCCTTCATTTATTTTATTTAATTTAAAATATTATCGCATGAGAGTCGTTTGTTAAGGCATGATGTGAATGTTGGATGGGCGGAATATGCGTTCCCTTTTGTGGTATATCGGATGGAAACTCAGACGTAAATTCCGTAGCTGATTCCGAATAGACGGTATTGTGGTTTGCACTCGGGACACAATGCCACGTACCGCTTGAGAGACACGTATTTCGTCTCATCCAAACTTGTGTTTTGAGCATGTTATAGTTCGTAGGTTATTTACTTGTTATTAAAGCATGATTTAGTTTAGTTTGTTATTTATTTTCAAAGCATGATTACGTTATTTTAGGCATGATATTTTGTTTAGTTTATGATTATGTTTAAATTGCTATTTGTTTATTTTGATTTAATGGTTTAATATGCTCATCGTGTGATATCTTGTTTGCCGTATGAAGACTTACTTTCAAGCATGCAAACTTAGATTAGGATTTATTTTGACGAATATATATTAGATCTAAATATCATTGAGCATGATTATTGAGTAGACTCGGTTGATTTATTGCACAAATTATATCATCACAAGTGGCATAAGTAAGGGACCATTCCGAACCCAACGGTTTGAGGTCTTCCCTTACGATGGGTGAGTGCGGCCTTAAATCTTTGTCCCCGTTCACACCGGGTGGCGACTCCATGTTATTTTGTACTTCCCAACTAGGCCGCGAGCCTAGAACAGCGTCGTCAAGTTCTGTGTCCTACAGTCTGGCGACTCCACTGGGGATAGAGAATCGGCCCCGAAATCATGTCTTGTGGTGTTTATGATTTGTGCTTTAGTTGACCGTGTCTATAGTGGGTTGAAAGGGGTTTGATCAAAGGCATTCTTAAGGCTAGGTGATGGTTCAATGTCTTCCTTCATTCACTACCTTTTCATAAGGAAAAGCTGTGAAGGCACCGATATAATCATTACTTGTAGCTCGTTGTGACAGACTAGTTTGGAGGACTCGTTGTTTATTCCTGACACCAAGCGATAAGAGCCTAAGAGGCTTGGGTACTTAAGAGAGCCTCGCTTCACCCTCCCTCTGGGGAATCTACAACGGGAAATCCATTCGACAGTTAGTCACACACCTAACTCATTGGCACGTACCGTAAGGTATAAAAAAGGTGCGCTCACTTGGTCACTCGGACCCTTGAGTGGGGAGACCTAGTTGTGGGCAATCCTTCGTCAGCGAGAGCCTTTATTCGCACTCCCGAAAACCACATATGAACCATAGTTGTATGACCTATAGGAGCCACTCCTTTATGCTTTTGATAACCTCATGCATATTATGTTCTCATACATCACATGCATCTCATGCATACATGCATTATGTTAACCTTCGTGTCTTAAAAGCCATCATAGATATCCGTTGAGTTAGGAAAGAAAAGACTTGTCAAGAAGAGTTTAGAAAACATGGATATCTGGGAAAAGGAAACCGAGGAACAGAAAATTATACTGCAAGGATAGAAAGACCATGGTGGGCCCAAAAAAAAAGAGAAAAAAAAAAAGAAAAAAAAGAAAAAAAGAAATAAATAAAAAAAAGAGATTGTTTTTTGTGTCCTCGATAGTTAGGCATAAGTCCGATGATGAATTTGATTGCTTTATGGTGAAACCTTAGAAACGATAAACCCTTGACGTGCTTTTATCTGATACTTTGAGTGATTGATCTATGTTAGACTCGTAAGCACTTGATTATGGTTCTTAGCAGTGAAAACCTGAGTAGTTAGCAAAGTGACTAGTTGAAGAAATTGTAGGTCGGTGAATGACCGTTTGCTTAGATATTTATCTTGAGTTGCTTATGTTATGATGTGTGGTATGGCTGAAAATAAAAGAAATGTCTCTAAAGAAAAGAATTGAACCACCTATAACCAATAAGCATGAAGCTACCCATGGGCGAGTATTAGGACCACCATGAGGAGAAATGCTACCTTAAAGGGTAGGTGTGTCAAAGAAAAAAAAAGAGAGAGAAGAAAAAAATGAAGTTCAAAATGAAAAGAAAAAAGAGAGACAAAGGAAAAGAAAGATAAAACTAGACCACATTGAGCATGAAAAAGTAATTGCAGACATAATTGAGACATCTAGATTGGTTTGACCCATCGATCCCGATTTTTGAAACGAAATCATTGAGTCAGATTACCTAGGGATGAATCTGCGAAGGAAACTTTG
The DNA here is from genome assembly GCA_019454045.1 of Zanthoxylum bungeanum. Lineage (NCBI taxonomy): Eukaryota > Viridiplantae > Streptophyta > Magnoliopsida > Sapindales > Rutaceae > Zanthoxylum > Zanthoxylum bungeanum. The sequence goes on from SKCR01017714.1 coordinate 26,525, forward strand.
CACACACACACTTTGAGTCTGGCATAGATCAATTATTCAAAAACTCAGATTTCAGTTGCATTGAGTGTTTTGAATGTTCTCTGGTTTCATTACTAGGCATTCCTTGAAGATGATAACATGTATAACTATTGGGACTATTTCGTAGCATGTGATATAGTATGATGATATGGAAGGCCCCGCCATGTGGTTCATCTTGACCAAGTGAAAACAGCGGAGAATAGAAAGCTAAATCAAGACTGGGAGCGACCAGTCTACCACCCCGTGAATAAGAAGAAAATAAGAAATTGAGTCATGAGACCAGAGAGAAGACTGAGCAATCACTTGGAGAACTTGCGGAAGACCTAACCCGGTGGAATAGGAAATTCATTCATGCATGTATGCATACACTTAACATAGTTTGCATTCTTTTTTGTGTGTTATTTTTGTTATTGTATTCACAGGTTTCAAAGAAGAAAAAGAGAAAGTGGCAAAAGGCCATACAATCAGAAACAGCAACAGTACAATGTCATCAGTTTCAGAAATGAATCAGTTTTAGTCTGAGGGCGAGGCCCACATCAGTGTCAGTATGGGGGCGAGGCCCACATCATCAATATTAGTTTGGGACGAGGCCCACATCAATTTCAGTTTGGGGTCGAGGCCCATATCAGTAGTCGTTTGGGGATTAGTCCCATGGTGGAAGCCCGTATTATCAGTATCAGTTTCAGGAATGAATCCTAGGGCCGAGGCCCACATCAGCATAGTTTTAGAATGAATCTAGGGAATGAATCCTAGGGCCGAGGCCCATGACGTCAGAATTTGGAATGAATCCTAGGGCCGAGGCCCACGACGTCAGAATTTGGAATGAATCCCATGGCCGAGGCCCACGTCGTCAGAATTTGGAATGAATCCAATGAATGAATCCCAGGGCCGAGGCCCACATCAGTATCAGTTTAGGGCGAGGCCCACACCAGCATCAGTTTGGGGCGAAGCCCGTATTAGCACCAGTATCAGTCTTGCTGGGTATGGCACTCTGAGGGCGAGCCCCACAACTTTATCAGTATCAGTCTTGCCGGGTATGGCACTCTGGGGGCGAGGCCCACATCTTTATCAGAATCAGTCTTGCCGGGTATGGCACTCTGGAGGTGAGCCCACATCTTTATCAGAATCATTTTTACCGGTATGGAATTCTGGGGGCGAGGCCCATATTACATGAGATCAGTTTCTGCCGGGTATGGCATTCTGGGGGTGAGGCCCACATTAGCATCAGTATCAGCATTATCGGGTATGGCATTCTGGGGGCGAGGCCCAAATTGCATCAGTGTCAGTTTCTGCCGGGAATGGCATTCTAGGGGCGAGGCCCATATTGCATCAATGTCAGTTTCTGCCGGAAATGGCACTCCGAGAATGGAGATATAGTCCGGGAATGGACAGCTCAGGAATGAGCACGCCGAGAATGGCACTCCGAGAATGGAGATGTAGTCCAGGAATGGACAAGTCCGGAAATGGACACGCCGAGAATGGTACGCCAGGAATGGCACTCCGAAAATGGAGATATAGTCCGGGAATGGACAAGTCCAGGAATGGACACGCCGAGAATGGCACGCCGGAAATGGCACTCCGAGAATGGAGATATAGTCCGGGAATGGACAAGTTCGGGAATGAAGCCCACAGTCAACACAGTACGGGACAAAGCCCACAATCAGTACAACAGGAACAAAGCCCACTTTCAAAATAGCTCGGGAATAAAGCCCATAGTCAACATAAGTACGGGAACAAAGCCCAAGGAACAAAGCCCACAATCAACACAACGGAACAAAGCCCACAGTCAACATAGTACGGGAACAAAGCCCAGGGAATAAAGCCCACAATCAACAGATTGGGAACAAAGCCCACACTTGATACAAGACCCTCAGCTCACTTCGGGAACAAGACCCACGGGAATAATACCCTCAGCTCACTTCGGGAACAAGACCCATAATTCAGGGAACAAGACCCTCAGCTCACTTCGGGAACAAGACCCTCAGCTCACTTCGGGAACAAGACCCACGGGAACAAGACCCACAAACCCTCATCTCACTTCGGGAACAAGACCCTCAGCTCACTTTGGGAACAAGACCCACGGGAACAAGACCCACAATTCAGGGAACAAGACCCTCAGCTCACTTTGGGAACAAGGCCCACGATTCAGGGAACAAGACCCTCAGCTCACTTCGGGAATAAGACCCTCAACTCAAACCGGAAACAAGACCCACGGGAACAAAACCCACCATTCAGGGAACAGCACCCTCAACTCAGATCGGGAATAAGACCCACAAACTCAGGGAACAGGACCCTAAACTCAAATCGGGAACAAAACCCACGGGAATAAGACCCACCATTCAGGGAACAAGACCCTCAACTCAACACAATTCAGGGAACAAGACCCTCACTCAACTCAGATTGGGAACAAGACCCTCAACTCAATTCAGATCGGGAACAAGACCCACAGCATAACACTCATATTGGGAACAAGACCCACAGCACAACTTAACTCAGATCAGACTATGTGGACTATCGCGACACCCTAGGTACGGGGCTTAGCACGCCCGGAATGGCATATCATCAAAATCAGTTCAGAGAAACAGGCGAACTAAGTGGCAGCTGGTGAGCTAGGTAGGTGAAAATATATTGCACGTACTTTGATAGGATTGTCATTGTCACACACTGCACAAGTCCCATCAAAGTGGGGGCGACTGTAGGCATTGCATTTTTTGCATATAAGTCCCGATGATGAGTCTCGTTTCGAGACACTACCTCTTTGATTGTGAAAGCCGCGGGAAACGAACGTCGGAAGGGTAAAGTTGGAAATTAGTATTTGGTCGGATTTAACTCGCTTGTTTCGCTTCGGGTTCGCTTGTTGGACCTCTGTTTTAAAACACATCTCACAAATTAAATAATTAAAACATTTAAACCATGTCACAATTAAAACAAATTAAATTAAACTTAAATTAAATAAATTAAATCACATTCACAAATTAAATTAAACTTAAATTAAATTAAATTAAATTAAATCACATGTCATAAATTAAATCACCTTCCTAAATTAATTAAATCTCTTTCCTAATATATACAAATCACTTCCCTAAATTAAAAGATTTTCCCTATCACATACTAAATTAAAAATATCTCCTAATTAATACACAAATTTGATTCCTTCTCCAACACGGTAAACCCCCTCCCCTGGCCTATAAAAATAACCATTCACCCCTTACCAAAACCTGGCTGGGCTCACTCTCAGGAAAAACACAGAAATAAATCCCATAGCCGCACCAATAACCCGGGTCCATCCACACACGAGTCACTCCCCTCTCACCCTTCATTAGCCCTCACGCCCTTCACAATAGCACACTCACACGTAGCCCACTAACGTACACAGAACCCTGATTCAAGACCTAAGCCTCCACGACACATTCACGCATCAAAAAAAACCACTACCCACCGCGCCGTTCTTTCTCCCATGCAACGTCCCTCACTATGCAAGAATAAATAACGCCACACACCCAATCAAGCCACGGACGCTTCTACTAACTTCACGATAAAAGCTCCCCACAAGCAGCCAAAGTCATGCCTGCAACCAGTCCCCAAAACTGCTCCAACTCACGCCCCTTCACCACTACAAACCATAAACACAATCTACCTTGCCCACGTATCCCTCACCAAAGAACCTTCATTCACGCCACAAGAAGCTTGCCTTACACACGCCACGCATCAGCCTCCAGCCACGTTACTACCCTTTAATCCAGCCACAATTTCAGATCACAAACCACATTAACGTTAGCCATGCAATCCCTCAACACAGCCTGCCCTTCATTAAAACTCTCCACGCACAGTCCCATACGTAACCAGCAAACACACAGCAGCTCACAACACAAACTGCCTCAGCTCAGTCACCAAACCCTAATAGCCTCTTAATGCAAACTCGGCTGACACACGTAAAACCCTTCAAGTCCTCAGCATTCCCTTAACCTTATCAATACACTGCCACACACATAACCTTCACTCATCATGCATTGAGAATTGACGTGAACCCTCACTGCACGGACAAACATCTCACTGCAGCCCCCTTGTCCACGCACCACAAACCTCTCACCACAGCCTCTCCTTGCTTCACGTTACATATACTGCCTTCAATAAACCCTTCACGCCACAGCCCTACTTGCCGCCATGCACAGCCAATAATAGCCCTATTGACAAGTGCAAAGAACACATCACATAGCCTTCACATCATTGCCCACTCACGTCATACAAAGCCTCCATTCTGCCCCCTTAAAAATGCCCACTACAGCTCCAGAAGTACTCCCAAATTCACGCAACAAACTGAATAAACTGCCCTTCACAAATAAACCAAAATAGTTAATAAATCCCCTAAAAATAGTCCAGAAAATTACCCTCAAAACCGTCCCCAAACAGTGACTAAAAACAGCCAAAATTGAGACAGAAAACTGCCCAAAAAACGTCCCAAAATCGGCCTAAAAATCGACTAAAAACTGCAGCGAAACGGAGTGAAAACAGCAGTCCGAACAGCGAAACAGCGAGGAAAGCCGTTGAGTTAGTGAACCGGAAGAGTTGCGGATCATTGATCCTTCCGACGGCCGTGTAACGCCCTTTCGTGAGACGACAAAAGAGGTTAGACCTGAGGGCACCCTTTTTATTTATTATCCTTCGTTTATTTTATTTATTTTAAAATATTATCGCTTGAGAGTCGTTTGTTAAGGCATGATGTGACTGTTGGATGGGCTAAATATGCGTTCCCTTTTGTGGTATATCGGATGGAAACTCGAACATAAATTTCGTAGCTGATTCTGAATGGACGGTATTGCGGTTTGCACTCGGGACACAGTGCCACGTACCGCTTGAGAGACACGAATTTCGTCTCATCAAAACGTGTTTTGAGCATGTTATAGTTCGTAGGTTATTTACTTGTTATTAAATCATGATTTAGTTTAGTTTGTTATTTATTTTCAAAGTATGATTACGTTATTTTAGGCATGATATTTTGTTTAGTTTATGATTATGTTTAAATTGCTATTTGTTTATTTTGATTTAATGGTTTAATATGCTCATCGTGTGATATCTTGTTTGCCGTATGAAGACTTACTTTCAAGCATGCAAACTTAGATTAGGATTTATTTTGACAAATATATATTAGATCTAAATATCCTTGAGCATGATTATTGAGTAGACTCGGTTGATTTATTGCACAAATTATATCATCACAAGTGGAATAAGTAAGGGACCATTCCGAACCCAACGGTTTGAGGTCTTCCCTTGCGAGGGGTGAGTGCGGCCTTAAATCTTTGTCCCGGTTCACACCGGGTGGCAACTCCATTATTCACCGGTTTAGTTCCCCATGGACTACTCCGTACTCCCACCTAGGCCGCGAGCCTAGAACAACAGCGTCGTCAAGTTCTGTGTCCTACACCAAGCTTTCTCCGATTGACATTATGGGAATATCATTTCCAAGAAATAACATATCATCATTATTAGGACATTCACTGTCAGTGCGCTCCCACTAACCTCCTTATATACACAAGAATTATTTGCCTTTTGAATTAAATCATAAACTATTATGATTACATCAAAACGATTGTTCCAAGAATATAATGCTTACTTCAATCCATACATGTATCGAATAACCTGCAAACCTTGTTTGCTAGTTTTGGTATTACAAAACTGTCAGGATGTTGTAAACATCCTCCAAAAGGTTTCCGTTTAAGAAAAGCGATTTTGACGTTCAGTTGACATATTTCATGAATGAAACATGCAGCATTAGCAAGAATTATCCAAATGGATTTACCGTTGCAACAGGTAAAAGGTTTCGTCGTAATCAACACAATGTTGATAACGATACCTTTTTCGCTACAAGTCTAGCTTAGTACGTTGGTATGTTGCCATCCATGTGTGTCTTCCTTGAAGACTTATCTAGTACCAATAGGCATGATGCCTTCCGAAACAACAACTATTGTCCAAACATAGTTGATATACATGGAATCCATTTCGGACATCATGGCACTTTGCCATAATAGGGAGTCGATACCTTGTATCACTTCCTCATACGTAGTCAGTTGGTATTCCCCAAAAGATTGACATCTTTATGAGGTGAGATCAGAAACCCATTCCCCAGGTTGTTTTCTGACTCTCTCCGACTTACGTGGTTCTTGTGTATTCGAAGATTATTGGTTTAGTTTCATCCTTGATGAACTGTTTCTGTTCCATTAAAGACTCGGTGCCTTGAACAGTATTACTCTGATTTTCCTCGAGTTTTACCATCCTCCCACTTGCCACTACATATAGGTATTCCTCTTAGGAAAACCGCATGGCGAGCAACAATTAAATTATTCTCAAGTGAGTTGTATAAGTACTATACTTTGGTTACCCAAGGTTAACCAATTACATTAGGCACTTATCCTATTTTGGTTCTAGTTTGGTATCATCCAACATATGCCTAGCATACCCAAATCTACAGGAATGAGAAAACCCGGTATCTTTCCTGTTCATATCTAATATGATTTCTGTCTAACAAATTTTCATGGAACCTTATTCAAAATAAGTATTGCACTGTTAAATGCTTATCCCTTGAAGGAAAATGGTAGCTCAGAGCGACTCATGATTAACCTTATCATGTCCAACAAAATTTGGTTTCTCTATTCGGACACACTGTCAAATGGACGTGTTCCTGGAGGAGTCCTGTAGGCATTGCATTTTTGCATGTGAAACCCGAGGATGAGTCTCAGTTGGAGGCACTACCTTTTTAGTTAAGGATATTGCGGGAAACGGTCGTCGGAAGGGAGTCGGTATTTCGTTAGATTTTTATTCAGTTGTTTAGCGTCAAGCTCACTTGTTGGACCTCCGTTTAAAGCACCTTTGGCCTAAAAAACCCGCAAACCTTTTAATCTTGGCCCAAACCCACTCACCAAGCCAACACAAACATCAAACACCTAACCAAGCCCACGCCCATCACCAAGCCCATGCCCATATCACCCTAAAATACCTCCAAATTTAATCAAATACTAAATTAAATATTAATTAAATAATGTAATTGAATTAAATAAAATAATTAAACCATTTACCAAATTAAATAAGACATAAATATAATTATACCAAATTAAAATATTATAACTTCATACTTAAAATATTATATACTAAATTAAAGAAATATTATGCCTAATTAAAATCAATCATACCAAATTAAAAATTTTGACTTCCTAATCTAACAAATAAAATGCCTAATTAAGACCAATCAAATATTCAACCTTCCTAATTCACCAAAATTTGTCCCCCCCAATGAATCAAATCTTTTCCTTGTTTGACACCAAATCCATTCTATTCCTTGTGAGACAAGGGGAAACCCTAGCCATTCTCTATATAAACAATCCTTAACCAAGTCATTCACCCCCTTCACACATTATTGATTCTCGCCCAAGCTCTAGAATACAAGATACAATTCACGCCCAAGAAGAAGTAACATATACAAAATTCTCTCCATCCCCTCCCTCTATAGCCGAGAACATCATCTTCCTCAACCCCTCCATTGCCTAAAATTTTACAGCCCTTACTACCATCAAATAGCCCCCTAATCACCACTGAAAACCATCCCCATAAACCCCCACACAATACCGAAATTTACATAAAAAAAACAGCAGCTATATCACCGCAAATTACATCAAAAACTGCACCCCTGAACACACAAAAGTACACGTAAAACAGCAGTTACATCACCGAAATTTAGCCCTCCAAATAGCCCCTAAAACACCCCAAACTAGTAGTAAAAAAACTGTACTTAAAGCCTTTAAAAAACTGTCCCAAAACTACATCAGAAAACTGTCCAAAACCGAGACATATAACCGCACTTAAAACACCCAAAACTGTAACCTAATAGACCTGAAACAGTGACCAGAAAATACATCACAAACAACAGTAAAATGGAGTCAAAACAGTAGCTTGAGCAGTGAAACAGAGAGGAGAAACACAAACCAGTGAACAAGAAAAGTTGCGGAGCTTTACCCCTTCCGATCTTCGTGAAACGTGAGTCCGAAAGTCGACATAAAAGGTTAGACCTGAGGGTACCTTTCACATATATTTTCTTTCTTATATTTACTGTTATTGAATGTATTCGCATGATTATTGTGAAGTGATGTATGTTGTGGCCTTTGCATAAAACAGAAAATGTGTCGCCTCTTATGGTATATAGGATGGAAACCCGGACGTAAATTTCATAGCCGATTCCGAATGGACGGTAGTATGATATGTACTCGGGATACAACTCCACGTACCACTTGAGTAAACGGCACATATTTTTTTTATGTTGTTTTGATGTGTTTATTATTTGTTATTAATTTCTGCATACTATTTGTTTGTGTAATGATATGATCGAACGCATGGGTTTAGTAAGTGGGACTGAAGGTCCTCTATTTTGAGGGGTTAAAATCCTTTACCACGATTGCTTTTCCGCGCCGGTCGATATATATTCGGTTGAATGTAAGATGTGTTCAATCGGGTATACGAAGTCCGATATTGTTGTCATTGTTTCTTTATATGCATTATGTTATTGCGCATTAGCTTAGTAAGTGGAATCAAAGGTTCTCTATGTTGAGGGATTAAAAGCCTTTGCCATGATGCTTTACCACGTCGGATGAGGTATATTCGATTGGATGTGAGATATGTTCAATCGGGTACACGAAGTCCGATATCATTGTCTTTAATTTTTATATGTATTGTGTTGTTTGTGTATGGGCTTAGTAAGTGGGATTAAAGGTCCTCAAAGTGAAGGGGTTAAAATCCTTTACCACGATGCTTCACCGCACCTCTCCTTATGTCATTTATCCTTTTGCACATCATTGCTTCACTTATATATGCACTATGAAGTTCCATATAGTCATCTTTACTTTCACATGTATTGTAATGAAATGCACATGGGCTTATTATATTGGATGAAAGGTTCTCTATTTAGGGGAAGAAAAGCCTAAAAGGCTACCTTTACCACGGTATTCGCCACGCCTTTACTCCATTGATTGCGTCATTTACTCATGTCTTGGCTTGATATATTATCATTTATGTATCCATGTTATGATAGTATTCGGGTATTATCTCTCGTGGTATATCGGATGGAAACCCAAACGTAAATTTCGTAGCCCATTCCGAATGGACAGTAGTGCGGTCTGTACTTGGGATACGATTCCACGTACCACTTGAGAAAAGTTCTCACGTGTGTGTTTGTGTCAATATTAGTTATCTTCTTTCGCATCACACCACATCATGCTCACTTTAATGCCTAATTGCCTCCTTAATTGTCTTTCTTTCTTTTTTGCATTATGCACTTAATTGCTTCTTTAGTTATTTATTTTCATTATGCGCTTAATTGTCTTTCTTTAATATGCATGCTTGTATGAATGGTATTGGTTTGCGCCTCTGTGTCTATTAATATGAAATTGTGTAGTTGCCATCGTTTTGATATCGCATGCTAGTATCATTATGATTTATTTGCATTTCTATATTTATGAATGTTACATGCTTATGAAATTATATGCTTGCTATATTTCAACCCACATTTATGCATGCAAAATTGAGACATAGATTATATGAAATACAAGAATTTAGTTGAGCTTTTGATTTACGCATGCGAATGTAGAAATAAAATGCCTTTAGGAATACATATTGCTAGATTCGATTAAACTATTGCACAAATCATTTTATTTCAAGTGGCACAAGTAAGGGACCATTCCGAACCCAACGGTTTGAGGTCTTCCCTTGCGAGGGGTGAGTGCGACCTTAAATCTTTATCCTGGTTCACACCGGGTGGCGACTCCATTATTCTCCGGTTTAGTCCCTCGCCTGCTACTCCATACTCCCAACCGGGACGCGAGCCCGGAACAGTATGCGTTGCCCAGTATCCTGTGTCACCACAGTCTGGCAACTCCACTGGGGATAGAGAATTGGCCCCAAAATAATGTCTTGTAATGTGTATAATTTATACTTTATTTAATCGTATCCATAATGGGTTAAGGGGGTTTAACCAAAGCCATTGTTTAAGCTAGGTAATGGTTGGTGTCTTGCTTCATTCACTACCTTTCGAGGAAAAGTTGTGAAGGCACCTACATTATCATTACCCATAGCTTGTTGTGATAGACTAGTTTGGAGGACTCGTTTTTTATTCTTTTCACCAAGCGATAAGAGCCTAAGAGGCTTGGGTATTTAAGAGAGTTCGCTCCACCCTCCCTCTGGGGAATCTACAATGGGAAATCCATTCGACAGTTAGTCACACACCGTAACTCGTTGGCACGTATCGAAAGGTATAAAAATGGGAGTGCTAACTTGGTCGCTTGAACCCTTGAGTGGGGAGTCTTAGTTGTGGGCAATCCTTCGTCGGCGAGAGCCTTTGTCCACACTTCTGTAAACCCGTATGTGAACCTTAGAAATTATTTATTCTATGCTTATGTTTGGGAACATCACCGTTTGGATCCATTTGGACCTTTTGTCATGAGGTATGGGCTTGTTGGGCCATTTAAACTGGGACAAGAACATATCCTATGACGATTGGGCCAAAAGCTTCTAAAATGCCGATGGGCCACGTATGTTTGTGTTTGGGAACATTATCATTTGGATGCAGTTGGACTTCTTGTCAGAAATGCGAACTTGTTGGGCCATTTAAACTAGGACGAGTTCGTATCCTATGACAATTAGGCCAAAAGCTTCTGAAATACCGATGGGCCATCTTGTGTGTGGGCCTTTCATCATTTGCAGTCATTTGGCCACATTATTGCAAAGTGTAAGCCTGTTGGGCCTTTTTCAACTGGGACAAGTTTGCACCGCGCAATGGCGTGATTGAATACTTTAAAATGGTGTTGAGCCGATTATGTGAGAATCTTTAAATAAGTTGATATATTTTTTATGTTGCATGCATCTCATTCATACGTATATCTTGTTAACACCCTCTATGTCTATAAAAAGGCATCATAGATTCCTGTTGGGTTAGAAAAGAGGGAAGACTTACCAAAATACTGAGAACAGATATGAGTGAATCAGATATTGAGGTATCCCGTATAGATCAGTTGGAAAACAGTCTCACCAAGATTACTGAACAGTTGCAAGCCTTGACTATTGCTGTGGCTGGTATGGCTATGCCCCGTTGTTGGGGGAAATTCTGAAAATATGAGGCGTGAGGAGCCTCCAAATAGGTTGGGGGATGATATCCCCGCTTTTAATGACGACATGGCAGAATATGCAACAAGCAGAATGATTGGGTCTCCAACAAATTTCAGAAGCTTCGGGATCAGGTTGAAACAGTTACCCGTAAGATGATGGGTAAACATAAAGAGTTTTTAGATTATGAGGCAATGACATTCAAAGAACAGTTGCCGGCTCAGTTCAAGATGCCAGATATGGCTAAGTTTAGCGGGAATGGGGATTCGAGGGTCCATCTCCGTCAGTATGTTTCAGTTATGAGTTCAGTGGGTTTATCCAAGCGTCAGGTGCAGAAAATGTTTGGGATGTCACTCGAAGGGGCATCGGTAGTTTGGTATCACAGCCTTGTGAAGAAGGTTAGGGAAGATTGGAGGGAGTTGGCTGATGCTTTTCTGAAGCAATATGTCACGGACTTAGAGATTGATTTGTCACTCCGTGATTTGGAGAACACTAAGTAGAAGCCGGAGGAAAGCTTCAAGGAGTATGTAGACCGCTGGAAAAGCTAGCTCCTAAAGATGCAGACTCGGCCTCTGATAAGGACCAAATTAAGAGGATCATCAAGGGCACCAAGCCGTCCATCTATGGGAAACTGAGGAGGATGACCTCCATGATCAACGACTTCCGAAAGTTGAGGGAAACCGTCATGGATATTGAAGAAGAAGAGGCAGAAAACAGAAAGTTCTATGGCCTAAATAGGAGGCCCATTGGGGGAACATCGGGTACCAAACCTGTTTCTGCGGAGATTGCTGCCATCCGAAATCGGAGGTTCTCCAACTTAGGGAGACCCTTGTCTAAGGTACTGGAGAAATTGAAAAGGCAAAGACTTCTGAAACCCTTGGAAGCCAAACCATTACCCAACCCCCACCATCACATTATAACCTAAACCTTTACTGCCACTTTCACCAAAAAAAGGGCCATGACACCGACAATTGCCCCCGACTCCGCCATGAAATCCAAGACCTGATAGACTCCAAGAAAATACCCGACCCAGAAACAGAACAACCTGACACACACAGAAACCCCTTACCCAAACTACCGTGTCGTACCACCACCGACCTATATGATAAACTCTGGCCTACCCGAAAGACTTATCCTCAAATCCTTTGACCACCAAGCCTATTGCCTTGGAATTTGGGACAGTAATAGTGAAGATGAGATAGAACAAGGGCAGAATTTCTGGCTAGACTTCTCTAGTAGTGATGAAGAAGAAGTGAGGGGGATGACACGTAGTGGACGTTTCAACAATGTATGACTGAGAAGGGCAAGAAAGTATTAGTAGATAGTAGAGAAGTGGTTGAGAATGCAGAGAATACTGAGGGGGATACAGTGCTGAGATAGTTGAAAAAGACCCGAGCACAAGTGAGTATCTGGGATTTGTTGTGTACGTCTCAAGAGCACAGGCGGGCCATGGTTGAGGCCTTAAATAAGATAGTGGTAACGGAGGATGCCAACCCTGCAATGTTTGTTGGGTCAGTGCAAAATGAGGCTTTGCAGGCAATCACTTTTTCTGAGGAAGAACTCCCGGCTGAGGGGAGAAATCATAATAGACCTTTGTTTATCAGAGCTGAAGTAAGGGGTAAAAGGACCTCTTGTGTAATGGTGGATGATGGCTCATCTATTAATGTGTGCCAGTTGAAGATTTTGGCCAAGCTGGGTATAAAGGCAACATATTTGGATTCCTCTAGTATGACTATCAAGGCTTATGATGATAGTAAGCGAGGAGTTGAGGGTACATTTGTGGCAGCGGTCAAGGTTGGCCCAATTGAGGACGAAGTTGAGTTCACTGTGCTGGATATCCCAGCCATTTTTGCCTTATTATTGGGAAGGCCTTGGTTTCATAAGCTTGGGGGCGTGCACTCCACTCTACATCAGATGATGTGAGGGAGAGATTGTCACCATCCGAGCTGAGGTGGACAATACTGTGGCCGCTTTGGAAATACAACCTTTCACGAGGTTCCAAGTGTCGATAACTTTTGAGGAATGGGTGGATCCTAAGGTGGCTAGGATCATGGGAAAAATGAAAAAATGAAGTATGAGTCGGGTGAGGGTTCAAAACGGCCGAACTTTAGAGGACAGACTACTCGGAGGGGTGGTCTGGGATATAAGTCTGATGAAGATAAGCTGAAGGTTAAAAAGAAAGGGTTGAAACTGGCAGATTATTTTATGAAGGCTTCGGGGTATCAAGGTGAGCCTGAACCGATAGAGGTTAAGGGGATTGTGGTGCCGGGTTTTGAGATCTTCCAAGAGATGCTGGGTAAGAAGCCGCTGACTGAAGAAGTTGTGGAGAAAGAGAATTGGGAAGAAGAACTGATGAAGTTAGAGAGCCTTACTCTTGAGGGGGATAAAGAGCCTTAGAAGAACCTGGTTACGAAGGATGAAGTGTATGCAGATGATGAAGACATTTATCTTCCTGATTTATTTGAATATACTCCCGCACTAATTAGCAATAAAGATAATCGGTTTGCTTATTTACCCGAGTCTTTTTCCTCTAACTTGCATGACTTGAGTATATTCGATATCAACTCCACCAAAATAAATGCACTTAACCTTGGTACACCTGAGAATCCTAAGGAAATTTTGATTGCAAGTGAAGTTACCGCTGAAGAGCGGGAGAAATTAGAAGAAGTATTGGTCAGATATGCCAAAGTGTTTGATTGGTCCTATGAGGACATGCCGGGGGTAGACAGAAGCATTGCCCAACACACAATACCAACTTATCCGAACATGAGGCCAGTGAAATAGAAACTTCGACGGATGAGACCAGAATGGGCTGAGAAAGTTAGAGAATAAGTCAAGAAACAGATAGATGTGGGATTCCTGGAAGTGGTAAAGTATCATGAATGGTTAGCAAATATTGTGCCAGTGCCGAAGAAAGACGGGAAAGTGAGAATGTGTGTGGATTATAGAGATCTCAACAAGGCTTGCCCGAAAGATGATTTTCCTCTACCGCATATAGATGTTCTGGTTGATAGTGCAGCTTTATCTGCCATGTACTCATTTACAGATGGATTTTTGGGGTACAATCAGGTTCTTATGGTTGAAGAAGACAAGCACAAAAATGCCTTCATCACAGAGTGGGGTACTTATTGTTACAAGGTAATTCCGTTTGGGCTCAAGAATGCAGGAGCTACTTATCAGCGGATGGCCACCACATTATTCCATGATTTGATGCACAAAGAGATTGAAGTGTATGTGGATGACATGATGGTGAAATCAGAGACAAGAATTGGGCACATAAAAGCACTTGAAAAGTTCCTTCAGAGAGATGACAAATACTACTTGCGGCTGAATCCCAAGAAATGTGCGTTTGGGGTGACATCAAGAAAACTGCTGGGACATACAGTGGGAATGGGAGGAATTGAGGTAGACTCAGAAAAGATCAAAGCAATCATAGAAATGCCTGCACCGAAGACAGAAAAAGAAGTCAGAGTATTCTGGGGAAGAAAGATTCAGTACATCATTCGGTTCATCGCCAAGTTGACATCAGTATGTGAGCCTATCTTCAAACTGTTGAGAAAAGATCAGCCAGTGAGATGGAACGAACAGTGTCAGACAACCTTCGATAAAATCATAGAGTACTTGGTAAAGCCTCATGTATTGAAACCTCCGAGACCTGGCAGACCTTTGATATTGTATTTGGCCATAGAATTAGAAGCACGGGGGGCAATGATGGTACAGGCAGATGAAGCGGGGGTAGAACATGTATTTTATTATCTGAGTAAGAAGATGCTCCCGTATGAGGCTCGGTATCAAGAAGTAGAGAAGATCTTTCTTGCAGTGGTATGGGCTTCCAGAAAGTTACGGTATTATTTCCAGTCTTACAAGATCCAAGTAGTGGCAAAGGAGAATCCACTGAAATATCTTCATTCAGTGCCTTCGCTAGTAGGGAAACTAGGCAGATGGTTAGTATTGCTGATAGAGTTTGACATTGAGTATCTCACCTCCAAAGTGATCAAAGGGCGAGCAGTAGCAGAGTTTCTGGCATTGTAACCTATTGAAGGGGATCAGTATAAGTTTGAATTTCCAGATGAAGAGATCCAAGCAATAACAGTTCAGAGATGGAAGATGTATTTTGACGGAGCAGTGAATTACAGAGGAGCCGAAATTGGGATCGTGATACTGACCCCCGAGGGAAAGACTTTTCCTTTGGCCAAGAGGTTGACGTTCAGAGTGACTAACAACATGGCCGAGTATGAAGCATGTGCTTTTGGTTTGACAGCATTGATAGCCTTGAAGGCTGGGAGTGTGGAAGTCTACGGAGATTCTATGTTGGTAGTCCAGCAAATGCGAGGAGAATGGGAATTGAAAGAAGAACAGTTGAAACCTTATCTTTTTCACCTCAGAAAGTTGGCACAGGTTATCCCCGATTGTAAGTTTCAGCACTTGCCGAGAGAAGAGAATCAGATGGCAGACGCACTGGCTACACTTGCAGTGACTTGGGAAAATCCAGAAAAGTTGGTGATGAGACCGTTGATACTGACAACAGTGAGCAGACCTGTTTATGAGACACAAATAATTCTAGAGGTAGAGGTCAACGATCGTAAACCTTGGTATCATGACATTCAGAGGTATCTGGAACATGGGGAGCTCCCGGAAGAGGCAGGCAGAAAAGACAAAATAGCCGTTTAGAAGTTAGCTTCCCAGTATGTGATTTTGAAAGGGGAACTGTACAAGAGGCAAGCAAACAATATTCAGTTGAAGTGTTTGAGAAAAGAAGAAGCTCAACATGTATGGAAGAAGTACACACCGGGGTATGTGGTCCGCACATGAACGGGTTGAATCTGTCCCGCAAGATAGTGAGACAAGGTTTTATTGGTCAACCATGGAAACAGACTGCGTGAAGATGGTAAAGTACTGTCATAATTGTCAAGCACACGGTAATTTGAATCACTTGTCGCGCACAAAGTTGCACGGGTTGTCAAAGCCGTGGCCCTTCTCAGCATGGGGAATTGATATGATTGGAGAAATTCGACCGAATGCATCAAATGAGCATCGCTTCATAGTAGTGGCAGTAGATTACTTCTCGAAGTGGGTGGAAGCCGAATCATTCCGCAATGTTACAGTAAAACAGATGGCAAAGTTTATAGCTCGGAATCTTATTTGTCGGTACGGTATGCTGCATCATGTAGTGACAGACAACGGAGTTTAGTTTCAACGAGAGACGAAAGTAATGTTACAGAAATACGGGATAGGCCACCACAAGTCATCACCGTACAGGCCGCAGACGAATGGGGCAGTTGAGGCAGCCAATAAGACTATAAAGACGATTTTAGCCAAGATGACAGAGAATTGCAGAGATTGGGCCGAGAAACTACCGTACGCCTTGTGGGGGTACAGAACATCAGTAAGAACAGCAACATGAGCCACACCTTATTCTTTGGTCTATGGAATGGAAGCAGTATTGCCAGTAGAAGTGGAAATACAGTCTATGAGGGTATTAGCAGAGGCAGAATTACCGGAATGAGAATGGGCCGTACAGAGGTTTGATCAGTTAGCACTATTGGATGAGAAGAGAACTAAGTCTTTGTATCACATGCAGTTGTATCAGAAGAGACTAGCCCTAGCATTCAACAAGAAAGTACGCCCCACCAAGATCAGAAAGGGTGATTTGGTACTTAAGCAATCAAGGCCGTCGACGATAGATCCAAGAGGAAAGTTCAGACCTAACTGGGAAGGACCTTACATAGTGTAGAAAGTAATGGGAAATGGAGCACTGACGCTGTCAGACTTGGAAGGGAACGAGTTCACCGAGCCGATCAACGTAGACAGATTGAAGTAGTATTTTACCTGAAGGAGAAAGGACCGAGCAGTCACCAAGGGAATTGGTAGAAGACCTAACCCAACGGAATAAGAAAATCATTCATGCATACACGTAACATTGCATTCTCTTCGTGTTTGTTTTTGTTTTATGCTCACAGGTTCGAAGAAAGGAGAAAGCGGCAGAAGTGAGCCAAACAACGTCAGCATAGTTTCAGTTTTGGGGATGAGTCCTAGGGGGCGAGGCCCACATCAGCAGTTTTGAGGATAAGTCCCAGAGGGCGAGGCCCATATCGATTTGAGGGCGAGGCCCATGTCAGCTTGGGGGCGAAGCCCATATCAGCTTGGGAGCGAGACCCCACATCATCATCAGTTTGAGGGCGAGGCCCATGTTAGTTTGGGGGCCAGGCCCATATCATCTTGAGGGCGAGGCCCACATTGTCAGCAATTTTAGGATGCGTCCCAAGGTCGAGGTGCCCCTGTTGTCAGTTGCAGTTCCGGGATGCGTCCCAGGGTCGAAGGCCCACTGCATCATCAGTTGTAGTTCCGGGATGCGTCCTAGGGTCGATGGCCCACTACATCATCGTTTCGAGGGCGAGGCCCTCATTTCTAGCGGTATCGGGATGCATCCCAGGGTTGAGGTGCCCCCGTTGTCGGTTGCAGCTATTGGGATGCATCCCAGGATCGAGGTCCACTGCATCATCAGCTCAGCGGAGCAGCAGGCAAGTCAGGTGGCAGCTGGCGAGCCAGGTAAGTAAAAATACATTACATAACATTGATAGGATTGTTCAAAGTCACACACTGCACAAGTCCCATCAAAGTGGGGGTGACTGTAGGCATTGCATTTTGCATGTGAAACCCGAGGATGAGTCTCAGTTGGAGGCACTACCTTTTTAGTTAAGGATATTGCGGGAAACGGTGGTCGGAAGGGAGTCGGTATTTCGTTAGATTTTTATTCACTTGTTTAGCGTCAAGCTCACTTATTGGACCTCCGTTTAAAGCACCTTTGGCCTAAAAAACCCGCAAACCTTTTAATCTTGGCCCAACCCACTCACCAAGCCAACACAACATCAAACACCTAACCAAGCCCACGCCCAGCACCAAGCCCATGGCCATATCACCCTAAAATACCTCCAAATTAAATCAAATACTAAATTAAATAATGTAATTGAAAAAAAAATTTAAACCATTTACCAAATTAAATAAGACATAAAATATAATTATACCAAATTAAAATATTGTAACTTCCTAACTTAAAATATTATATACTAAATTAAAGAAATATTATGCCTAATTAAAACCAATCATACCAAATTAAAAATATTGACTTCCTAATCTAACAAATTAAATGCCTAATTAACACCAATCAAATATTCAACCTTCCTAATTCACCAAAATTTGTCCCCCCCAATCAATCAAATATTTTCCTTGTTTGACACCAAATCCAATCTATTCCTTGTGAGACAAGAGGAAACCCTAGCCATTCTTTATATAAACAACCCCTAACCAAGTCATTCACCCCTTCATACATTATTGATTCACGCCCAAGCCCTAGAATACAAGACACAATTCACACCCAAGAAGAAGTAACACATATAAAATTCTCTCCGTCCTCTCCCTCTATAGTCGAGAACATCATCTTCCTCAACCCCTCTATTGCCTAAAATTTTACAGCCCTTACTACCATCAAATAGCCTCCTATTCACTACTGAAAACCATCCCCATAAACACCCACACATCACCAAAATTTACATCAAAAATAGCAACTGTATCACCGCAAATTACATCAAAAACTGCACCCCTGAATACGTAAAAAGTACACTCAAAACAGCAGCTACATCACCAAAATTTAGTCCTCCAAACAGTCCCTAAAACACCCCAAACCAGTAGTAAAAAAAACTGCACTTAAAACATTTAAAAAACTATCCCAAAACTGCATCACAAAACTGTCCAAAACCGAGACATATAACCGCACTTAAAACACCCAAAACTGTAACCTAATAGACCTGAAACAGTGACCAGAAAATACATCACAAACAATAGCAAAACGGAGTCAAAACAGTAGCTTGTGCAGAGAAATAGAGAGGAGAAAAGCAAACCAGTGAACCAGAAAAGTTGCGGAGCTTTATCCCTTCCAATCTTCTTGAAACGTGAGTCCGAAAGTCGACATAAAAGGTTAGACCTGAGGGTACCTTTCGCATCTATTTTCTTTCTTATTTTTACTGTTTATTGAATCGTATTCGCATGATTATTGTGAAGTGATGTATATTGTGGCCTTTGAATAAAACAGAAAATATGTCGCCTCTTGTGGTATATAAGATGGAAACCCGGACGTAAATTTCATAGCCGATTCCGAATGGACGGTAGTATGATCTGTACTCGGGATACAACTCCACGTACCACTTGAGTAAATGGCGCATATTTTGTTTTATGTTTTTTTGATGTGTTTATTATTTGTTATTTAATTTCTGCATACTATTTATTTGTGTAATGATGTGATCGAGCGCATGGACTTAGTAAGTGGGACTGAAGGTCCTCTATTTTGAGGGGTTAAAATCCTTTACCACGATGCTTTGCCGCACCGGTCGATGTATATTTGGTTGAATGTAAGATGTGTTCAATCGGGTATACGAAGTCCGATATTATTGTCCTTGTTTCTTTATTTGCATTATGTTATTGTGC
This sequence comes from Zanthoxylum bungeanum, assembly GCA_019454045.1. NCBI lineage: Eukaryota > Viridiplantae > Streptophyta > Magnoliopsida > Sapindales > Rutaceae > Zanthoxylum > Zanthoxylum bungeanum. The sequence continues at coordinate 46,163 of SKCR01017714.1, forward strand.
ATGGGCTTAGTAAGTGGAATCAAAGGTTCTCTATGTTGAGGGATTAAAAGCCTTTGCCACGATGCTTTACCACGCCGGATGAGGTATATTCGATTTGATGTGAGATATGTTCAATCGAATACACGAAGTCCGATATCATTGTCTTTAATTTTTATATGTATTGTGTTGTTTGCGCATGGGCTTAGTTAGTGGGATTAAAGGTCCTCTAAGTGAAGGGGTTAAAATCCTTTACCACGATGCCTCACCGCGCCTCTCCTTATGTCATTTATCCTTTTGCACATCACTGCTTCACTTATATATGCACTATGAAGTTCCATATAGTCATCTTTACTTTCACATGTATTGTAATGAAAAGCGCATGGGCTTATTATGTTGGATGAAAGGTTCTCCATTTGGGGGAAGAAAAGCCTAAAAGGCTACCTTTACCACGGTATTCGCTTCGCCTTTACTCCATTGATTGCGTCATTTACTCATGTCTTGGCTTGATATATTATCATTTATGTATCCATATTATGATAGTATTCGGGTATTATCTCTCGTGGTATATCGGATGGAAACCCAGACGTAAATTCCGTAGCCGATTCCCAATGGACAGTAGTGCGGTCTATACTTGGGATACAATTCCACGTACCATTTGAGAAAAGTGCCCACGTGTGTGTTTGTGTCAATATTAGTTATCTTCTTTCGCATCACACCACAACATGCTTACTTTAATGCCTAATTGCCTCCTTAATTGTCTTTCTTTCTTTTTTGCATTATGCACTTAATTGCCTCTTTAGTTATTTATTTTCATTATGCGCTTAATTGTCTTTCTTTAATATGCATGCTTGTATGAATGGTATTGGTTTACGCCTCTGTGTCTATTAATGTGAAATTGCGTAGTTGCCATCGTTTTGATATCGCATGTTAGTATCATTATGATTTATTTGAGTTTCTATATTCATGAATGTTACATGCTTATGAAATTGTATGCTTGCTATATTTCAACCCACCTTTATGCATGCAAAATTGAGACATTGGTTATATGAAATACAAGAATTTAGTTGAGCTTTTGATTTACGCATGCGAACGTAGAAATAAAATGCCTTTAGGAATACATATTGCTAGATTCGATTAAACTATTGCACAAATCATTTTATTACAAGTGGCACAAGTAAGAGACCATTCCGAACCCAACGGTTTGAGGTCTTCCCTTGCGAGGGGTGACTGCGGCCTTAAATCTTTGTCCCGGTTCACACCGGGTGGCGACTCCATTATTCTCCGGTTTAGTCCCCCGCGGGCTACTCCGTACTCCCAACCGGGCCGCGAGCCCGGAATAACATGCGTCGCCCAATATCCTGTGTCACCACAAGTCCTCATTGAAAGAATACTATAATCTTTCAAGTATTTGAGAAACTTACTGCTTAAGTATTTCCATCATGGTCTAACCGTGATGGTTTTAATACTTTAGCCGATCTGTTTGTCTACTTCGTGTCGAAATTCTAAAAGTTTCTGATTTCTGTTTCAAAAGAAACACATAACCATGACGCGATGCCACATCCGTAAAGGTCACGAAATATTCATTATCTACCTCTAGCCTAGCTAGATTTGGGCCCACTTAAGTCACTATGAACGAGGGCTAACAGATCGATGGCACTTACATTTTTACTAAGTAAAATGTATTTTAGGCACTTTGCCCAATAAACTAGATTCGTAGACATCATTTGAATAGTATCAAATCCGTCCTTGTATCCACTCTTCAAAAGTGTGGATATACGAGTCTTGTTTAATGTGTCCCAGACAACACTGCCATAAATAAGTCTTATCTGATCAAATCAGTTTGAGCTATATGTTTGTCATGTTATATGTTTGAGATATATTTATATTCAAAATATAAATACTGTCATTCATATCTAATGTGTTTATCTCGATATCATCTTTATATAATAAAACACTTTAGCATTCTAGAATATAAAGTATACTCGCAATGAGTTATACTTGATATAGAGATAATGTTTCTAGTCAAAATAGTTACATTACAACAGTTTCCTAATTTAAGTTCACACCCGAAGGGTAGTTCCTAAACTTATGTATCTATAGTTAAAACAACGACTCTCGTCCTGTTTCCAATTCGCAAATTAATCTCATCTGAAGGCAATATCTTGCTCACAGCAGATTCTGCACATCAGTACATATATTCATTTATCACTATTTAGTATCTAAAATCCAATTTTAATACTAGTAGTGAACATTTTATGATAAACATACTTGAAGTCAGAGGCTTGCCCTGCCTTCAATTCCTTTATGTCTGCTTGTCCATACGGCAGTCACGCTTCAGTGACCCCGTTTGCCACAATTTAGGCAGACATCTTGGGATATGTCCTTTATCTTCCTAGAAGATTATATTGATTTTGCCTTTGCCCTTTTCTCTATCCCAGAAGCCTGTGGCCAAGCCTTGGCCTTCTAGAATATCGAATTAAGATGCGCCTTGAGCTACTTGCCTTATTGTAAACTTTGACTTTGGCTCCTTGAGCACAGCCGTTAACTCTCCAAGAGTTAACAATTGCAATTAATGCTTCTAAGATTTAAGTATAAATCTATTAAGATCCTTCAATTTTAACATCATGGTTTAAAGATCTAATCCTTAATTATGACGACGAAGTTAAGGAGTCATTGTGGCAAGCATAATAGATTAAGCACTAAAGTTATCATCACATGAATCTTCCAAATATCATGCTCTACTTATAGCAACTGCGGGCTTAGCCCTAAGATGTTATTTTATCAAATAAAGTAACTTCTTAGTTTCCAGGACTATCCTGAAATATTATTCCCAATATGAAAATTAAAGTCGTTTAAATACATTTTCCTTAGGATTATATTTTAAACACTAATCTGTCAATTTAATCTTGATTCTAATAGTCCAACTATTTAATCAATGATTTCAGGTACTATTTAATATAATGATTACTATAGTCCAACTATATAATCAACTATACTTTGAATTGGTTAAATTCAATTATATTGATTACTATAATCCAATTATAAAATCAACTATTTATTGAATTGGTTTGAATACAGTCCAACTGTTTAATTAAAACAACATTAAATATTAGTCCAACTAATATATTAATTTATATGATGAATAATTGAATTGAGCGCGTAAGACAAATAATTAAACGAATATTGCAAATTTAATTCTTGCCTCCCACTATTTTTCGGCGAGCCTCTAACCCTCTGTCGAGTACTCGGGAAACCGTGTTTCCTAGTGGGCTAGGATCCCGTTAAATAACACACAATCTTGACTTTGTCCAACTAATTGTATGATAATTAACTTGGTAGATCTCTAAGATCAATTGGATCTCATCCAATTCCTAGATCCAATAGGTGGACATCCAAGTCCGAAACATATATCTTATATATGCCAATATATCCAATATATTGCCTAACCTTTTCCTCTGAATCAATTAAGCCTTGGCTTTGGCACAACAAACTTAATGATCCCAGTTAAGCGGAACCCATTGACCATGGAAAGCTTCGTAATCAATGTCGATGGACAAGAAGTGATCTTGACTTTGGCCAACAAATCATGACTTGGACAAGACACTAATATGGAACAAAGCTCTCGTGATTCAAACACATCCTTGACGGATAAAGGTCTTAACTTTGGCCAACAAAACAATGAGTCTTGGATCTTGAGTAAGAATCACTAAATGGAAGGAAAAACGCTTAATATTTTGCGAGGGTTTTTCGCGTGCAAATTGGCAACCAATTTATTATCTTTGTTAAGGTCTCATCATCATACACCCTTAAACATGCATTCTAAACACATAATAAGGCGCATATAAATAAAATAATAATGATATGCGGATGGATACTCAACACATTGATCCTATATCAAATCTCTCTCTTTCCTCTCTCCCGCTAGCACAAGTATTTACTTCTACCTGTTACACTACACTTTTAATCAGGTACACAAGATTGACGGGGGACAAATTATTTTAAATTAGGAAGGTGATATCTTTATTTAGGCATTTAATTTGTTAGATTAGGAAGCCAATATTTTTAATTGGTTAAGATTGATTTTAATTAGGTATATAATCTTTTTTAATTTAGGTATATAACATATTTAATTTGTTTAATTTAGGTATATGTTTATTTTATGTTTGGTAAATATTTTTAATTATTATTTAATTTAATCACATTATCTAATTAATATTAATTTGATTTAATTTGGGTGTGTATTAGGCAAATGGGCGTGTGGGCCTTGGTTGGGGGCGTGTGGGCCTTTGGTTGGTGGGTTTGGTTTGTATTTTGGGCCGGGAATAATTTTTAAAATAGAAATCAAACGAGTTACTCAAAGCTAAACTAGTGAACTTAATCCGTCAATGAGTCAATTCTTGACTCTTCCCTTCCGATGTCTGTTTCTCGCGACTTTCGCAACTTAAAAGGTAGTGCCTCCAACTGAGACTCATCATCGGGTTTCACATGCAAAAATGCAATGCCTACAGTCGCCCCCACTTTGATGGGACTTGTGCAGTGTGTGACTTTGAACAATCCTATCAAATTTATGCAATGCATTTTCACTTACCTGGCTCGCAAGCTGCCACTTGGACGCATCCCAATAACTGTAACCGACAACGGGGGCACCTCTACCCTGGGACGCATCCCGATACCGCTAGAAATGAGGGCCTCGCCCTCGAACAGATGATGTAGTGGGCCCTCGACCCTGGGACACATCCCGGAACTACAACCGATGATGCAGTGGGTCATCCACTCTGGGACGCATCCCGGAACTACAATGAACAACAGGGGCACCTCGACCCTGGGACGTATCCCAAAACTGCTGACGATGTGGGCCTCGCCCTCAAGCTGATATGAGCCTCACCCCCAAGATTATATGGGCCTCGCCCTCGAACTGATATGGTGTGGGGCATCGTCCACAAGCCTGTTGGACAGTTATGACCCATAGCGTCACTATTTGTACAGATCATTGTGTTGTTGTACAAATTAACTATATGACAAAGGAAATTGCACTCTTATCATTTGTGATTAGATCACCAAGATGTATAAATGATGAGAGGTCCTTATGATTTGTTCCTTGATTGAGAATGATATGAGGCAGTATCAATCAACGAAGGATAAATCATTAAATATCCCTAGTCAGAGTATTATCGAGATTGGACATCGATAAATACGTAAAAGACTAATATCGTACTTGTGCGCGTTGTGAGGGCACAACGGCGTAGTTCTCATATACTAAAGTATTGGATACTTATGCAAGTGCGGTAGGAGGTTGTGTTTCACCGACGGTACGGGAAACAGCTTCGCTCTGGATAGACCCCCTCGGAATCCCATTGGTAGTTTGACTATGTGTCTAGGGGAGTCCGACATCAGGGTAGGTGTATTTGGTCTTAACCTGAGACTTGCACCGCTAATGCTTACGACAATCAATATACTTTGGATGAGGTCGTCTAGGGCTTTAACCGGTTCTGTGTACGCCGATAGTAGGTATATTGAGAATCGTAGAGTATTGGGTGTGATGTCAAGACGGAAGTATCACTCCAGTCAAAGTGGAGATGATGTCACGTAGGATACGGTATTAGTACTCTTAAGTGCTGCGCGGCCATCGGGATATTATGACTAGGTCATGTATATCCGATTATAGAGACTAGTTACCAGACATCCGACATGTGCTTCGTACGGGGCAGACACAACTCCAGCCCCAGGCCTAGCACGTGATAGTCCGATACTGGATCGAAATACGCAATACTACGGTATACTACGCTTGATATAGATCACATATTCCTGTAAGAATATTTCCGGAGAATTGGGTAGGCATGGCGCTTTGCTAGAAGCCAACCTTATCTTATGAATCGGTAAAACGTAGTACTTGGTACGTACGTGTTCGGATAGTCTGACGACCCGATTTACTGCCAACATATCCGGGGATCTCTTGGGTCGCGTCCCAATGATACACCGATGAAGTATTACTCGTACTTTAATTAATCTGGGATTAATTCGATGAGAGAGAAAATTAATCTAGGATTAATTTCGGAAATATTTTATCTAGGATAAAATATCAATAAAAGAGAGATAACGATTAATTTGGAATTAATTGGAAAATTGATATATTTGATATATTAAACGAAATTAGATTTCGACGCGGAATTGAAATTGGATTTTAATTCGGGCGAACGAATTAATTTGGAATTAATTCATTAGCGACGTGAATAGTGAATTCGCTAGGCGTAATCATTTAATTACGATGCAACGGATAAATCGTTAATTTGGAATTAACGAACCCGAGCCCGAGTGTGATTGCGAGCTCATTCATATTTCGAATTCGAGTGCGACACGCAAGTCACATCAAGCGTCAAGTCATTCGTCACATCAAAGCGTCAAGTCATTCGTCACATCAAAGCGTCAAATCAAACGTCACTTTGAGTGATGTGACATTTGATTGATTGATGTGAGTGATTGATTGATTGATAGACATGTCACTTTAATAAAGTGACTATGAATAGTTGATGTAAGTGGGTGGAATAGTGTAAGTTGGTGGAAAGTATTTACCAATTGTTTTTTTAATTAATTGTTTGGTAAATGTTTAATATATTTTTTTGAAAAATATATAAGACATTTTGGAAATGTTTTACACAACCTATTACACTTTTTCCCTCCCTTTCTCTCTCACACAATTCACGCCCAAATGGGCAGTGAATAAACTACTGGTTTCACTCCATTACCGTGAGTAATGGGAGCTTTGTGCCTTGATTTTATGGCAAAATCAAGCGGAGCTAGCACTCCGAGAGACTTATAAAGGTGTTAGGGACACTTACCCTCGAGCCGGGAATCGTTCGATGAAGATTCGGAGCTCAAATTCAAGACTCAAAACTGAAAACAGTGGGCTGTGAACTGCAGTCATTGGCGCCACTTTGATGGATCCAAAACTCATTTTGTTCGTCATCAATCGTCTCAACCGATCGATGTGAGTATTCCGCAACTCCTTTGAGATGTATTCCACACTTTTTCATGTCTTGTTTGATCTTGGGACCTAGATAATCACCAACAATGGCATCAAGAGCCTAGGTGCAAGCATGAAATTTTAGGGCTTAAAATTTGGGTAAATTTGTTTTGAGCATGATTTGAATGAATTGATTGTTTGAGTATGCTTATAACATGTTTAATTGCATATTGGTTGGACCAATTTATTGAAAATTGATTTGGAATAATTTTCCCCAATATTTTATGTGTTGGCCGAATGTGATGTTGTATGGAATTCTTGGAATTTTTGATTTTGGTTTATTGGATGAATTAGAATCATTGAGGATGATGTTAATTTGAAACTAATTGGATTGGATTTTGAATTGAACAAAAATCCCCAAATTACCTTCACTTGGCCGAATTCATAATGCCCTTTAATGTCTTGGAATTTTGATTTTATGAACATTAGATGTGTATGAAATCATTCGGGAAGTTAATTCGTTGTCGATTATGTAATTAATCGGATTGAATTCAAATCGGACAAAATTACCTTCCTTGGCCGAGACATAGAAGCATGTAAATGGGTTTGATTTTTCAAAACATGTTGGACATGTGATGATGATATTAAGTATGATTAATTGGACTAATTTGATGCTTCGGAAATATCGATCTAGGTGATTAATCATGATTTGCACTTTAGGTTAATTATATTATGAAATTGGATTTTATGAATTTAATTAATTGGGCTTTAAATTGGATTTGGGCTTTTAAAGTTGTAAATGGGCTTATTGGGCTTTGTTGTACAAAGTTAGATTTATGCCAAATGGATTAGATCCAATTGGGCCCAAAACCACTTCCGTTAAGCCCAATTGCCACTTAATGAACCTTTAAAGTTTGATTGGGCCTAATGGGCCAAGATTGATTTATGGGCTTATGGGGTAAATCCCGGATTGAATTTTGGTTATTCGGTTTGACTCGAGTTGACCAAAAGTCCACGCCTTAAGAAATCAATTAAAAGCCCATTAGACTTTAATTGAATTGACGTTGGACGTTAATCGGTCTTTGAGACGCGTTATGATTAAATTTGGAATTTAAGTCGTAAAAGGTTTATTATTAAAGTGTAATATTTAATTTGGAATCAAATAACGAATTAGAATTGAATGCATATTAAATTGGATTTAATGATGTAGTTTAATTTAATTCGAGAATTCGTACTTTGAATACTTATTCGCAAAACTAGTTTGACTCGAGCAAAATCAAATCTTTGTTTGAACATTGGATGATCACTAATTATCAGATTAATTAATTTGATTAGATTGATTGATAACATGCTTTGTGTGAATACATGGTTGTGATGAATGAATAATGCATATCGGATGGATATTAGTCGGGTAAGGGTAATTTTGGAAATTGTTGTAATAAATTTGATTTATTAAATTGGACCTGCGTGTCCAGCCTTTTCACCTCTATTCTCTTTGTATTCTCTCCTCACCTATTCCCCTCAATATAAATGAGGTTTCTTTAGAAGTGTAGTGTAACAGGTAGAAGTAATATAAGTGCTAGCTTGAGAGAGAAAGGGAGAGATTTGATCTAGGATCAATGTGTTAAGTATCCATCCGCATATCATTATTATTTATTTTCATATGCGCTTTATTATGTATTTAGAATGCATGTTTAAGGGTGTATGATGATGAGACCTTAACAAAGATAATAAATTGGTAGCCAATTTGCACGTGAAAAACCCTCGCTCAATATCATGCGTTTTTCCTTCCATTGAGTGTTTCTTACTCAAGATCCGAGATTGGCATTGGGTTGTTGGCCAAAGTCAAGCCCTTTGTCCGTCGAAGATGTGTTTGAATCACGAGAGTTTTGTTCCATATCGGTGTCTTGTCCAAGTTGTGGTTTGTTGGCCAAAGTCAAGACCGCTTCTTGTCACTCGACATTGATTACGAAGCTTTCCATGGTCAATGGGTCGCGCTTGACTGGGATCATTAGGTTTGTTGTGCCAAAGCCAAGGCCTAGTTGATTCAGAGGAAAACGGTTAGGCTACATATTAGATATATAGGCATATATACGATATATGTTTCGGACTTGGATGTCCACCTACCGGACCTAGGAATTGGATTGGATCCAATTGATCTTAGAGATCTACCTAGTTAATTATCATACAATTTGTTGGCCAAAGTCAAGATTGTGTGACATTTAACGGGATCCTAGCCCACTAGGAAACACGGTTTCCCGAGTACTCGACAGAGGGTTAGAGGCTCGCCGAAAAATAATGGGAGGCAAGAATTGAATTTGTAATATTCGTTCAATTACTCGCCATACGCGCTCAAAAAAATATCACTCGTCAAATAATTAAAAGTATTAGTTGGACTAATATTTAATGTTGTTTTAATTAATATAGTTTGACTATATTCAAATAAATTCAATAAATAGTTGATTTTATAATTGGATTATAGTAATCAATATAATTGAATTAATATTATAGTTGATTGAATAATTGGATTATTAAAATCATTATGATAAATAGTACCTAAAATAATTGATTAAATAGTTGGACTATTAAAATCAAGAAACATTGAAAGATTGGACATTTAAATATAATCTTGGATTACAATATTTAAATGGTTTAAATTTTCTAATTGGGAATGAAATTTCAGGATGGTCCTGGAAATAAATAATAAGTTACTTTATTGGAAAAAATAACCTGTTATGCCTTAGCCCATAATTAAGCAAACAGTAGAGCATAATCTTTGGAAGATTTATGTGATGATGACTTAGAGTGCTTAATTCAATGTACTTGTTATAAATCTATGTTTAGATTTAAGAAGTACTATATTTGCAATTAATAATTCTTAGAGAATTAATGACTAATCTCAAGGAGATAAAGTCAAACTTTGCAATTAGATAAGTAGCGCAAGGCGCACTTTACGTCAATATTCTAGAAATCCAAGCTTGGCCAAAGACTTCTGAAATATTGAGAAAGGATAAAGGCAAAATCATTATGATCTTGTGGGAAGATAAAAATGATATATCCCAAAGTGACTGTCGTTTGGATATGGCAGACACGAAGGAATTAAAGAAAGGGCAAGGCTCTGACTTTAAGAATGTTTGTCAATATTATGTCCATTACTAGTATTAAAATTGGATTTTAAAATACTTAGTATGGAACATAAAATATATGTATTGATGTTCAGAATCTGCTGTGAGCAGGATACTGACTTCAAGCTAAGGTTAATCTGAGAATCGGAAACGGGACGAAAGTTGCTGTTTCGACCAAAGATACCTAAGTTTAGGAACTATCTTCGGGTATGTACCTAAATTAGGAAACTGTTATAATGTAACTAGTTAGACTAGAAACATTATCTCTATATCAGTGTTTAATCCATTGTGGATAAACCTTTATATTCTAGAACACTAAAGTGTTTCATTGTATAAAGATGACATGGAGATAAACACATTAGATGTGAATAACAGTATTTATATTTTGAATATAAATAAAATCTCGAACATATAATATGACAAACTAATAGCTCATACTGATCTGATCAGATGAAACTAATTGTGGCATTGTTGTCTGGGACACAATTAAACAAGAGTCGTATATCCACACTTTTGAAGAGTGGGTACGAATCTAGTTTATTAGGTAAGGTACCTAAAACACTGTTTACTTAGTAAAAGTGTAAATGCCACCGATCTGATAGCCATATTCATAGTGAAGTAAGTGGGCCCATATCTAGCTAGGCTAGATGTGGATATGAATGTTTCGTGACCTTAACGGATGTGGCATCACGTTATGGTTATGTGTTTCTTTTAAAGAACACAAATCGGAAACTTTTAGAGTTTCGATACGAAATAGACAAACAGATCGGCTAAAGTATTAAACCGTCACGGTAAGACCGTAATGGAAAATACTTAAGCAATAAGTTTCAAATATACTTGAAAGAGTATAGTATTCTTTCAAATGAGGACTCCTCCCGATACACGTTAGTTTGACGGTGTGTCCGTATGGAGAAACCGAATTTTGTTGGACATGATAAGGTTAATCATGAGTCACTCTGAGCTACATTTTCCTTCCAAGATAAGCATAAACAGTGCAGAACTTATTTAGAATAAGGTTCCATTAAAATCTGTTTGACAGATTTCACAACCTTTATTCTAGGAATAAAGATCTACTGAGATAGATTAAGTTGTTAAAACTCTGCGAGGACTTGTACATTGAAAAATGTACATGACCTGGTGTCTCATACGCTTTGAGCATATGGATTCACAATCAGGCCAATCCGGATGATGGTCACTGGATTGATGTTAAGAACATCCATTAGAATCTTAGAGATCTAAGGATACTGTCTTAATCTGTGGAGAATGAGAACTTGAAGTGACTGGGATCACTACTGCAAGTTTCCAAACCAATAAAACGACTGAAAGTCGCAAACGGTACTATACAGTTTGAATAACGGTACAGTGAGCTGGAAATCTTCCAAGCAAGATACTGTTACAGAATAAACAACAAATGCGGATCATTGCTGCAGCTGAAGCAGCAAAATAAGCCATTTGGATCGATAATAAATCTAATTAGATTAGATATATTTCTGTTAGCAGCTGAGCCAGACGTCAGCACAGGCTAAAGAATTAATGGTCTCATCAACGATCCAGATATATATACTTCGACTATTCATCTGATTCGTTCGGATCATACATCGTGGCGATGTGATGATCGTATAAATCGCATCAGACGATAATCATGAAAATCCACTGACGAAACCTTTTCTCAGCAATTTGAGCCAACCGTACATAGTTCGGGTGTTAAACACTTGAGTGACTGGCTATAGGCCAAGTGGGAGATTGTTGGACAGTTATGACCCATAGCATCACTATTTGTACAGATCATTGTGTTGTTGTACAAATTAACTATGTGACAAAGGAAATTGCACTCTTATCATTTGTGATTAGATCACCAAGATGTATAAATGATGAGAGGTCCTTATGATTTGTTCCTTGATTGAGAATGATATGAGGCAGTATCAATCAACGAAGGATAAATCATTAAATATCCCTAGTCAGAGTATTATCGAGATTGGACATCGATAAATACGTAAAAGACTAGTATTGTACTTGTGCGCGTTGTGAGGGCACAACAGCGTAGTTCTCATATACTTAAGTATTGGATACTTATGCAATTGCGGTAGGAGGTTGTGTTTCACCGACGGTACGGGAAACAGCTTCGCTCTGGATAGACCCCCTCGGAATCTCATTGGTAGTTTGACTATGTGTCTATGGGAATCCGACATCAGGGTAGGTGTATTTGGTCTTAACCTGAGACTTGCACCGCTAATGCTTACGACAATCAATATACTTTGGTTGAGGTCGTCTAGGGCTTTAACCGGTTCTGTGTACGCCGATACTAGGTATATTGAGAATCGTAGAGTATTGGGTGTGATGTCAAGACGGAAGTATCACTCCAGTCATAGTGGAGATGATGTCACGTAGGATACGGTATTAGTACTCTTAAGTGCTGCGCGGCCATCAGGATATTATGACTAGGTCATGTATATCCGATTATAGAGACTAGTTACCAGACATCCGACACGTACGGGGCAGACACAACTCCAGCCCCAGGCCTAGCACGTGACAATCCGATACTGGATCGAAATACAAATACTACGATATACTACGCTTGATATAGATCACATATTCCTGTAAGAATATTTCCGGAGAATTGGGTAGGCATGGCGCTTTGCTAGAAGCCAACCTTGTCTTGTGAATCGGTAAAACGTAGTACATGGTACGTACATGTTCGGATAGTCCGACGACCCGATTTACTGCCAACATATCTGGGGATCTCTTGGGTCGCGTCCCAATGATACACCGATGAAGTATGACTCGCACTTTAATTAATCTGGGATTAATTCGATGAGAGAGAAAATTAATCTAGGATTAATTTCGGAAATATTTTATCTAGGATAAAATATCAATAAAAGAGAGATAACGACTAATTTGGAATTAATCGAAAAATTGATATATTTGATATATTAAACGAAATTGGATTTCAACACGGAATTGAAATTGGATTTTAATTCGGGCGAACGAATTAATTTGGAATTAATTCGTTAGCGATGTGAATAGTGAATTCGCTAGGCGTAATCATTTAATTACGACGCAATGGATAAATCGTTAATTTGGAATTAACGAACCCGAGCCCGAGTGTGATTGCGAGCGCATTCGTATTTCGAATTCGAGTGCGACACGCAAGTCACATCAAGTGTCAAGTCATTCGTCACATCAAAGCGTCAAGTCATTCGTCACATCAAAGCGTCAAATCAAACGTCACTTTGAGTGATGTGACATTTGATTGATTGATGTGAGTGATTGATTGATTGATAGACATGTCACTTTAATAAAGTGACTATGAATAGTTGATGTAAGTGGGTGGAAAGCATTTACCAATTGTTTTTTTAATTAATAGTTTGGTAAATGTTTAATATTTTTTTTGAAAAATATATAAGACATTTTGGAAATGTTTTACACAACCTATTACACTTTTTCCCTCCATTTCTCTCTCACACAATTCACGCCCAAATGGGCAGTGAATAAACTCACTGGTTTCACTCCATTGCCGTGAGTAATGGGAGCTTTGTGCCTTGATTTTGTGGCAAAATCAAGCGGAGCTAGCACTCCGAGAGACTTATGAAGGTGTTAGGGACACTTTCCCTCGAGCCGGGAATCATTCGATGAAGATTCGGAGCTCAAATTCAAGACTCAAAACTGAAAACAGTGGGCTGTGAACTGCAGTCATTGGCGCCACTTTGATGGATCCAAAACTCATTTTGTTCGTCATCAATCGTCTCAACCGATCGTTGTGAGTATTCCGCAACTCCTTTGAGATGTATACCACACTTTTTCATGTCTTTCTTTGATCTTGGGACCTAGATAATCACCAACAAAGCCGATATGGGCCTCGCCCCCTGGGACTTATCCCCAAAAACTGTTGATGTGGGCCTCATCCCCTAGGAGTCATCCCCAAAATTGAAACTGCGCTGACGTTGTTTGGCTTATTTCTGCTGCATTCTCTTTTCCTTGAACCTGCGAACACAAAATAAAAACAAACACGAAGGGAATGCAATGTTACGTGTATGCATGAATGATTTTCTTATTCCGTTGGGTTAGGTCTTCTGCCAATTCCCGTGGTGACTGCTCGGTCTTCTCTCCCTCAGGCAAAGTACTGCTTCAATCTGTCTACGTTGATTGGTTCGGTGAACTCGTTAGTAAGTGTAGTAAAAGGTCCTCTAATTGAAGAGGTTAAAATCCTTTACCACGATGCTTCACCGCGCTGGGTATCTTTGTATTCACTTTGGTTTCATATGTATGTATTGTGTTGTGTGCGCATGGGCTTAGTAAGTCGGATTAAAGGTCCTCCACATGGAGGGATAAAAAGCCTACGGTCTACCTTTACTGCAATACTTCGCCGCGCTTTGTTATTTACTTTTCGTTATGTGTTATTTATTTATCATTCGAACATTACCATTTCATTCATGCATTTTATTTACTGCACGTTATCATGCATGCATGCGCATGGGCTTAACTAGGGTGGGCTAAAGGTCCTCTATTCGAGGGAAAATGCCTTAAGGCTACCTTACCACGATGTTTTACCGCGCTGTTTATTACGCGACTTATCGCTGTTCTGCAAAATATCATTTTATTCATGCATTTTGTTTCTGTTCATTATGCATTGTTTTACCGTGCTTTCTTTTCCATATTATTCATTCATATGACATCTCATTGCATAAGCTTGCATCACATATAACATGCTTAATTGAAAATTTGTAGTAGTTACATGAGTATAGGCACACATCGTATTTCCCTTCTTCTTGGTATTCCTTTCTTTCACTCATGTTAGCCACATTCTTTGGCATTACATCATGGCACGTTTATCTTTAATATACAGATGTATCTTTAATTGTTCCTCTTTCGCGTATTTGAATTTGCATCTTTTATACATTCATGTCATGCTCTTGTTTTGACTCCGTTTATTATGTGGTTATTTTGATCTTATTTCATATGCTTTTGTAATGCGTTAATAACATGATATGTTCGCCGTTATTTTGATTTCCTTTATATTGCATGCCAATATTGCTATGGTTGTCTTGCGTTTATGTTTGCATGAATATTGAATGCTTATGATGTAATATGTTCGCTATTGAAAAAGACTTTATCTTCATGCATGTGAACTTATGATTATGGTGTACTCTTGGAAATAAGTGTTATTTAGGCTTGATTAAATTATTACACAAATCCTTTCATTACAAATGACATAAGTAATGGACCATTCCGAACCCAACGGTTTGAGGTCTTCCCTTGCGAGGGGTGAGTGCGGCCTTAAATCTCATTTTCCTGGTTCACACCGGGTGGCGACTCCATCATTCTCCGGTTTAGTCCCCCGTGGCTACTCCGTACTCCCAACCGCCCCGCGAGCCTGGAGCAGCATGCGTCGCCCAGGTTTCCTGTGTCACCACAACATGTACATATAGCCCATCCACAAATTGGGTATATGGCATATCCCTAACATCGCCACCCAGTGTGAACTGAGAAATGATTTAAGGCCGCACTCATGCCTCGTAAGGGAAGACCTCAAACCGTTAGGTTCGTAATGGTCCTTTACTTATGCCAATTGTAATGAATAGGTTTACATAATGATGTAACCAAGTCTTATGCAACACATGCAAGATAATTCAAATAACATACAAGTTTGCACACCCATAAAAGTTAATAAAAATGAAAGCAAATACATAATTCCATAAGTATATTAAACAAAGAAACGGGATAATGAAAATAAATAATAATAATAATAATAAAAGCATTAATATTAGAAATAGGTATTTAAGCACATGATGCAAAAAGAAATAAACAAAGAGGGAAGCATGTATAAAATATGATGAAAGAGTCTATCCACTGTGTGCGCGTTCGTGCAGCGTTCAAGAACGAGTTCGAACGGGGCGGGATACGATGCATGGTGAAACAGAATGCATGCGTTCAAGTAGCATTCGGAAATGCAATCTAACGAGGTAGGGTCGAATACATGCGTTCAAGTAGCGTTCGGGAACACATTCGAACGGGATGAGATATGATGCATGGCAAGATAGAATGCATGTGTTCGAGTAGCGTTCGTAAGCGTGTTCGAACGGGATGGGATAGAAGCACGCGTTTGTGTAGCGTTCGGAAACACGTTCGAACGAGATTACAAAAGTAGCAACTATAATGACATAAACACATGCGTGAATGTTTCTCAAGCGGTACGTGGCGTTGTATCCCAAGTACAAACTACACTACTGTCCATTCGGATTTGGCTACGGAATTTATGTCTGGGTTTCCATTTGATATAACACGAGAGGCAACACTCAAGCATTAACACAATACAAGAATGAAAATAGACGTGAAGTATGATAATGCATATGGTTAAAATAACAATAAATAACCGAAAAGACAAATATGTGAAATAATAAGGAAGGAGAAATAACATAAAATAAATACGGACTAATAAATATGTGACAAAAGAATTTGGTCATTTCAATATAGGACTTCGCATACCCAATTGGACATATTTCACGTCCAACCGGGCATGGCGCATTGAAATGATAAAATAAAATATATTAAAGGGATGCTCCACGGGATTGCGTTTGGATGTCGCCAGAAGAGTTAATGCTCCACTATTTTTCTGATTTGCTAGTTCGCTATTTCCATTCAATATTTCACCGTTTCTTGCTCACTATTTCACTATTTTGGGCTGTTTTTTTTTTTTTTGCCGTTCCCTTCACTGTTTGGAAATGTTTTTGTCATGGTTTTGGCACTATTTTGGGTTATTTTCAGGACAGTTTTTGGGTGATTTTGGGGGCTGTTTTTGGGACTGATTTGGGTGGTTTAAGGGGGGTTTGGTTAATGATTTTGCAAGGTTACTTTTTTATATTTTCGGCAGTTCATGTTGGGACTGCTCACGCTGATTTCAGTTTGTTTGCTTCTTTTATTTTGTTGATGTCGTGTGTCAGGTTGAATGGCTTGTGTGTGTTGAGAGAAAGTGAGCCTACGTGGTGTGTGTTTAGGTTTTGTTTATTTTTATTTGGTGTTCACATATTCATGGCTTTTTTGTTGGTTGGTGAAGGTTGCTCACTGAGTGTCTCGACTGCAGGTTTGATTTTGGTTGTGTTTTGGTTGATTTAAGGGTTATTGGTTTGAAGCATATTGCATTGGTGAGGGTTAGTTTTGTGGGGTCTGTGTGTTTGAATTGGTTGGTTGGAAGAGGCTGTTGATTTGGGCGTAGTGGCTTGTGTTGTTGTTTGATCAGTCCTATGATGCTGTTTGTGGTCAGTTTGGTTTATTTGGTCTGTAGAGGGTTTGGTTAAAGGTTTTGGTTTCAGTTTGGGTTTTTACTATGAAGCATTTGGAGAGTGTCATTTTGGAGAATCGGGTGTTTGGAAATGAGAGGATATAGGGTTTTGTGGTTCGTGAAGCATGAAGCATGAAGACTGAATCCTGAAGTATATGGGTGTTTTCGTTACTTTGGTGAGGCCGAGAGAGATGGATCCGAGATGAGAGAGGCGAGAGGCTGGAGTTAGGGTTTTATTTTTTTTTGTGTTCGGTCAGTGTGTGTTTGTTTGTTGAGTGAGAGAGAGCCAAATGAAAACGAAAGGTGAGAGTGAGATAGGCGAGATGGTGTTTAGGGTTTTATTGGTTTGTTGTAGTCTAATTGTGAGTGTCTCGGGAAGAAGGAAGAAGAAGTGAGTGGCGAGAGAGGGAAGATGCAGCCCCATGTTTTTTTATTTAGTAGTCTTTATTGTTAAGGATATGCCCTAGACCTCACTTGTGGATGGGCTATATGTACATATATTTATAATATTTTCATTAATTAATAAAATGGAAATCTTTATTGTACGTGTCTTACATAACTTATATGAATCATCAATACTGTAATAAAGCCATTGGAGTAACAAGACGATGGCTTCCACGCCTTATGAGAATCATTACTCTTAAATGTTTTTGGTCGTAGTTTTGTGAATAATCTGGGCTTTCACAAAGCGGAGAGACTAGCATGATGATATGATCTGCCCTTAAGTGGGGTAGCTGATCTCATAGGCTACTAGCGGAGATTCATCTGCCTGATGTATCACATGGATGCATGAGTTGCACGTGTCCATCGAAATGACCGAGAAAATGTTTTCATATGGAGTGTTTATCTCATGTGTCTGTGAGAATTTTCATGTATCGATTATATGACTAGTCCTTAGACTTGAGGTCTTTACAATCGTATGTGTGGATCAAATAACTTTGACATTCTCTTTCCCCAATTCAAAAGATCCGATTATAAGGGTATGATTGGGTCATTTATTGAAACACATGAAGTTTGTAAAGATACAACAGAGAATCGTAACTCTCTCGGATATTATTTTCTTATAAGAGTAGTATTCCAGTTCGCTGGTTGATATGTGTGATCAGTGCTTGAGACTGTGGCCACAACGGAAGAATCATATGAGATTCCTAGGTTAGCACGATTCATGACACTATCAACATCATACCTTTGACCATATGGTTAGACACTTTCCGTACCCTAGGTCAATAGGTGGGGATACGGTGAGGTGAAGGACCGTATCATATATAAATCGCATACAGAATGAGTATATATATCTTTCCTTCACATTTGGGGGCCTTGACATGTTGTTAGATGTCAACCTTGGTCATTAAAATCGAACGACCATCTGATCAGAGGATAATTTATGTTCGATTAAATTATCATAGTTCATTTCATGTCCAACTTAAGGAGAACCCAAAAGATCACACACAACAAAGTCGAAATCAATGGTTAACAGTGCACAATAAAAATATAACAGCATATATGATTGCTGTAGGAATTATTCATAAATGGTTCAATGTGTTTAGTTATTATATAGATCATTTATGAGGTTCTAAGTGGCTTAGGGATTGGTAAATGACGATAGGGGCACTTTGGGAAAAAAATTAAAAAAATTACTATTCATGTGTATAGTAATGTGAATAGTAGATTTTTTTGTTATTTGTTTTGAATTCCAATTCGACCCAAACTATTATTAGGGTTTTATAATCTCATTAAACCTCTGAATTAAGATCCAATGGCTAAGATTAAATTAGCTTTTATCCCACATCGGATTCTTAATTAATTATGTTGTCTTTGGAGCACTATATAAACCCAGAAATTCATCACAAAGATTTACACCAAAACCTTTCTTATCTTAGGTTTATATAAGTGAGCAACTCCAAAGTTTAAGAGTATGCCACTGATTTTGAGGATCCTTAAGTCTAATTGACTAGAGGAATCTCGAGCTAAAAGTTTTGAGGTATTTACCTACGCTAGCACCAAGGGCAAAATACCCGTGCAATTGAGGCGTAGTTGTTGGACAGTTATGACCCATAGCGTCACTATTTGTACAGATCATGGTGTTGTTTTACAAATTAACTATGTGACAAAGGAGATTGCACTCTTATCATTTGTGATTAGATCACCTAGATATATAAATGATGAGAGGTCTTTATGATTTGTTCCTTGATTGAGAATGATATGAGACAATATCAATCAACGAAGGATAAATCATTAAATATCCCTAGTCAGAGTATTACCGAGATTGGACATCGGTAATGCGTAAAAGACTAGTATTGCACTTGTGCACGTTGTGATGGCATAACGGGCATAGTTCTCATATATTTAAGTATTGGATACTTATGCAAGTGCGGTAGGAGGTTGTGTTTTACTGATGGTACGGAAAACAGCTTCGCTCTGGATAGACCCCTTGGAATCCCAATGGTAGTTTGACTATGTGTCTATGGGAATCCGACATCAGCGTAGGTGTATTTGGTCTTAATATGAGACTTGCACCGCTAATGCTTACGACAATCAATATACTTTGGTTGAGGTCGTCCAGCGTTTTAACCGGTTCTATGAACGCCAATACTGGGTATATTGAGAATCGTAGAGTATTGGGTGTGAAGTCAAGACGGAAGTATCACTCCAGTCATAGTGGAGATGATGTCACACAGGATACGGTATTAGTGCTCTTAAGTTCTGCGCGGCCATCGGGATATTATGACTAGGTCATGTATATCCGATTATAGAGACTAGTTACCAAACATCCGACAAGTGCTTCGTACGGGGCAGACACAATTCCAGTCCCAGGCCTAGCACGTGATCATCCGATACTGGAAAGAAATACACAATACCATGTATACTACGCCTGATACAGATCCTTCTTTCCTGTAAGGATATTTCCGGAGAATTGGGTAGGCATGGCGCTTTGCTAGAGACCAACCTTGTCTTGTAAATCGGTAAGACGTAGTACGAGGTACTTACGTGTTCAGATAGTCCGACGACCGTATTTACTCCCAACATATCCGGGGATCTCATGGGTTGCTTCCCAATGATTCACTGATGATGTATGACTCGCACTTTAAATTAATCTGGGATTAATAAGAAGAGAGAAAATTAATCTGGGATTAATTTCGGAAATATTTTATCTAGGATAAAATATCATTTAAAGAGAGATAACGATTAATTTGGAATTAATCGGTAAATTAATATATTTGATATATTAAATGAAATTGGATTTCGACGCGGAATTAAAATTAGATTTTAATTAGGGCGAACGAATTAATTTAGAATTAATTCATTAGCGACGTGAATAGTAATTATGCTTGGCATGATTATTTAATTAAATTAGATTTAATAACGACGCAACGAAGAAATCGTTAATTTGGAATTAACGAATCTGAACCCGAGATTATTTGTGAGTGCATTCGCATTTCGAATTCTAGTGCGGCACGCAAGTCATATCAAGCGTCAAATCATTAGTCGCATCAAGAGTCAAATCACTTGTCACTTTGAGTGATGTGACTTGACATCATGTCACTTTATTAAAGTTGATATGACTTGATGTGACATGATGTGTGGTTGTTGGCTTTTAATTGTTTGACTTTTAAAAAAGCAAATTCAAATGAAATTCATTGAAATTCAAGAGAAGTGTATTAGATACACTTGCAACCCTAAAGTAAACATAACACACATCTCTCTCTCTCTCATCTATCTCTCATTCTCTCTTTTCCCTCATATAGTTTACGCCCAAGAGGCAGTTCACTGCCTGAAAATGGCATAAATGATGGAGGATTTTTGAGGATTTTATGGCAAGATCCAAGTGCTAGCACACTCCTAGGAGACATACGAAGGTGTTAGGGAAACCCACCCACGAGCCGGGAACCATTTGACCAAGCTTGGAGCTCCATTCCATGGATCAAAATCTGATTTTTTGGGTAGAAAAATATGCACTGCAGTGGCGTTTTTGGAGGGCAGAAAATCATTTTTGTTCTTCACCAAATCGTCTCAACCGATCGATGTGAGTATTCCGCTACCTCCTTTGATGTATTCACACATTATTTTCATGCTTGTTATGATCTTGGGACCTAGATTTAAACCAACAATGGTATCAGAGCCTAGGTTCAAGCATGAAACTTTTAGGGCTAAAATTGGGCAAAATTGATTTTGAGCATGATTTGGTTAAATTTTTTGATTGAGCATGTTTAAATGATGTTTAATTTAAGAATGATTGGATCAATTTGTTGAAAATGAGTTTGGAACAATTTTCCCCAAAATTATCATGTTGGCCGAATGTATAGGGTTTGAAGAATTCTTGGAATTTTTTGATTTTGATTCATTGGGTGAGTTAAAATCATAAAGGATAATGTTAATTTGAAATTAATTGGATTGAATTTTGAATTGAATAAAAATCCCCAAATTCTTACCTTGGCCGAATTGCATATGCCCTAATGTAGTCTTGGATTTTTTGATTTTTGATAATTGGATGTATTGGAAATCATTCGGATGATGATTCGATGTCGATTGTGGAATTAATTGGATTGAATTCAAATCGGACAAAATTATCTCCCTTGGCCGAGACTTTGAGCATGGTGAATGGGTTTGATTTTTCATTAATGTGTTGGACATGTGATGATGATGTTAAATATGATTAATTGGACTAATTTGATGTTTTGGAAATATTGATTTAGATGATTAATCATTATATACACTTTAGGTTAATTAAATGTGAAATTGGATTTTATGAATTTAATTAATTTGGCCTTAAAATTGGATTTGGGCTTTTAATGTTGTAAATGGGCTTATTGGGCTTTGTTGTACAAAGTTGGGTTTAGGCCAAATGGATTGGATCCAATTGGGCCCAAAACCACTTCCGTTAAGCCCAAATGCGACTTAATGAACCTTTAAAGTTTAATTGGGCCTAATGGGCCAAGATTGATTTATGGGCTTATGGGGTAAATCCCGGATTAGATTTTGGTTATTCGGTTTGACCCGAGTTGACCAAAAGTCCACGCCTTAAGAAATCAATTAAAAGCCCATTGGACTTTAATTGAATTGACGTTGGACGTTAATCGGTCCTTGAGACGCGTTGCGATTAAATTTGGAATTTAAGTCGTAAAAGGTTTATTATTAAATTGTAATATTTAATTTGGAATTAAATAACAAATTAGAATTGAATGCATATTAAATTGGATTTAATGACGTAGTTTAATTTAATTCGAGAATTCGTACTTTGAGTACTTATTCGCAAAACGAGTTTGACTCGAGCAAAATCAAATCGTTGTTTGAACATTGGATGATCACTAATTATCAGATTAATTAATTTGATTAGATTGATTGATAACATGCTTGTGTGAATACTTGGCTGTGATGAATGAATAGTGTATATCGGATGGATATTAGTCGGGTGGGGGCAATTTTGGAAATTGTTGTAATAAATTTGATTTATTAAATTAGACCTGTGTGTCCAGCCTTATCACCTCTATTCTATTTGTATTATCTTCTCAACTATTCCCCTCAATGTATATGAGGTTTCTTTAGAAGTGTAGTGTAACGAGTAGAAGTAATACAAGTGCTAGTTATGAGAGAGAAAGTGAGAGATTTGATCTAGGATCAATATGTTAAGTATCCATCCGCATATCATTATTATTTATTTTCATATGCGCTTTATTATGGATTTAGAATGCATGTTTAAGGGTGTATGATGATGAGACCTTAACAAAGATAATAAATTGGTAGCCAATTTGCACGCGAAAAACCCTCATCAAATATCATGCGTTTTTCCTTCCATTGAGTGATTCTTACTGAAGATCCGAGATTGGCATTGGGTTGTTGGCAAAAGTCAAGCCCTTTGTCCGTCGAAGATGTGTTTAAATCACGAGAGTTTTGTTCTATATTGGTGTCTTGTCCAAGTTGTGGTTTGTTGGCCAAAGTCAAGACCACTTCTTGTCCATCGAGATTGATTACGAAGCTTTCTATGGTCAATGGGTCGCGCTTGACTGGGATCATTAAGCTTGTTGTGCCAAAGCCAAGGCTTAGTTGATTCAGAAGAAAAAGGTTAGGCAATACATTCGATGTATTGGCATATATAAGATATATGTTTAGGATTTGGATATCCGCCTACTGGATCTAGGAATTGGATTGGATCCAATTGATCTTAGAGATCTACCTAGTTAAATATCATACAATTTGTTGGCCAAAGTCAAGATTGTGTGTTATTTAACGGGATCCTAGCCCACTAGGAAACACGGTTTCCCGAGTACTCGATAGAGGGTTAGAGGCTCGTCGAAAAATAGTGGGAGGCAAGAATTGAATTTGCAATACTCGTTTAATTACTTGCCATACGCGCTCAAACAAATATCTTTCGTCGTTATTAAATTAAAATGTTAGTTGGACTAATATTTAAATATTGCTTTAATAGTTGGACTATATTCAAACCATTCAATTATAGTTGATTTTATAATTGGATTATAGCAATCAATATAATTGATTTTTTAATCTATTAAAATTTTAGTTGATTAAATAGTTGGACTATTGTAATCATTATAATAAATAGTACCACAAATCGTTGATTAAATTGTTGGACTATTAAAATCAAGATTAAATTGAAAGATTGACGTTTAATACATAATCCTAGGGATTAAAATGTTTTAAATGGTTTAATTTTCAAATTGGGAATTAAATTTCAGGATGGTCTTGGAAATAAGTTACTTTATTTGATAAAATAACATATTATGCCTAAGCCTAGAATTAAGCAAATAGTAGAGCATAATCTTTGAAAGAATTATGTGATGATAACTTAAAGTGCTTAATCCGCTATACATGTCATAAATCTATGTTTAGATTTAAGAAGTATTAAATTGCAAATAAATAACTCTTGGAGAGTTAATGACTGTTCTCGATGAGACAAAGTCAAAGTTTGCAATTAGGTAAGTAGCGCAAGGCGCACCTTACCTCGATATTATAGAAGGCCAAGGCTTGGCCAAAGGCTTCTGAAATATTGGAAAAGGTAAAGGAAAGATCATTATAATCTTCTGGGAAGATAAAGGACGTATCCAAAAGTGATTGTCGTTTGGATATGGCAGACACGAAGGAATTAAAGAAAGGGCAAGGCTCTAACTTTAAATATGTTTGTCATAATTATGTTCACTACTAGTATTGAAATTGGATTTTAAATACTTAGTGTGGTACATAGAATATATGTACTGATGTGCAGAATCTGCTGTGAGCAGGATACTGACTTCAGTTAAGATTTAATCAGCGAATCGGAAACGGGATGAAAGTCGCTGTTTCGACCGTAGATATCTAAGTTTAGGAACTACCCTTCGGGTGTGTACCTATATTAGGAAACTGTTATAATGTAACTAGTTTGACTAGGAACATTATCTCTATATTAGTGTTTGACCCGCTGCGGGTGAACCTTTATATTCTAGAACACTAAAGTGTTTTATTATATAAAGATGATATTGAGATAAACACATTAGATGTGAATAACAGTATTTATATTTTGAATATAAATAAATCTCAAACATATAACATGACAAACAAATAGCTTAAACTGATTTGTTCAAAAGAAACTAATTGTGGCATTATTGTCTGGGACACATCTAAACCAGAATCGTATATCCACACTTTTGAAGAATGGGTACTAGGACTAATTTGATTCCAATCAAATAAAGTCTACGAATCTAGTTTATTAGGCAAAGTGCCTAAAGCACTATTTACTTGGTAAAAGTGTAAATGCCACAGATCTGTTAGCCATAGTTCATAGTGAAGCAAGTGGGCCCATGTCTAGCTAGGCTAGAGATGGATATGAATATTTCGTGACCTATACGGATGTGGCATCGCGTTATGGTTATGTGTTTCTTTTAAAGAACATAAATCAGAAACTTTTAGAGTTTCGACACGAAATAGACAAACAAATAGGCTAAAGTATTAAACCGTCACGGTAAGACTGTAATGGAAAATACTTAAGCAATAAGTTTCACATATACTTGAAAGAGTATAGTAATCTTTCAAATGAGGACTCCTCCCGAGACACGTCAGTTTGACGGTGTGTCCATATGGAGAAACCGAATTTTGTTGGACATGATAAGGTTTATCATGAGTCGCTCTGAGCTATCATTTCCTTCAACGGATATGCATTAACAGTGCAAAACTTATTCAGAATAAGGTTCCATGAAAATCAATATGACAGAATTCATATTGGATATGAACGGGAAAGAAACTGGGTTTCACATTCCTGTAGATTTGGGTATGTTGGGCATATGTTTGGATGATACCAAACTAAAAACTTAAATCGGATAAGTGCCAAATGTAGGTTTTCCTAGGGAAAACCATAAGTATAGTACTTATACAACTCAATAGAGAACAATTGTAATTGTTGCTCACCATGCGATCTTCCTTAGAGGAATACCGATATGCAGTGGTATGTGGGAGGACAGTAAAACTCGATGAAAATCGGAGTGATACTTTTCAAGGCACTTACAGTGACTGTCATATAAATAAGGATAACATATATCATTTCTTGGAAATGAAATTCCCATAATAACAATCGGCGAAAGCCTGGATTTTGAGAAAATTCTCCGTTGAATTCTTGGGAGTAACAACCTTTATTCTAGGAATAAAGATCTACTGGGATAGATTAAGTTTTTAAAATCTGCGAGAACTCGTACATTGAAAAATGTACGTGACCTGGTGTCTCATACGCTTTGAGCATATGGATTCACGATCAGGCCAATCCAAGTGATAGTCACTGGATTGATGTTAAGAAAATCCGTTAGAATCTTAGAGATCTAAGGATGCTGTCTTAATCTGTGGAGAAGGAGAACTTGAAGTGACTGGGATCACTACTGAAAGTTTCCAAACCGATAAAATGACTAAAAGTCGCAAAGGGTACTATACAGTTTGAATAACGGTACAGTGAGCTGGAAAGCTTCCAAGCAAGATACTGTTATCGAATAAAAACAAATGCGGATTATTACTGCAGCTGAGGTAGTAATATAAGCCATTTGGGTCGATAATAAATCTAATTAGATTAGATATAGTTCTGTTAGCAGCTGAGCTAGGCGTCAGCACATGCTAAAGAATTAATGGTCTCATCAACGATCCAGATACATACTTCGACTATTCATCTGATTCGTTCGGATCATACATCGTGGCGATGTAATGATCGTATAAATCACATCAGACGATAATCATACAAATCCACTGACGAAAGCTTTTCTCAGCAATTTGAGCCAACCGTACATAGTTCGGGTGTTAGGCACTCGAGTGACTGGCTATAGGCCAAGTGGGAGATTGTTGGACAGTTATGACCAATAGCGTCATTATTTGTACAGATCATGGTGTTGTTGTACAAATTAACTATGTGACAAATGAGATTGCACTCTTATCATTTGTGATTAGATCACCTAGATATATAAATTATGAGAGGTCCTTATGATTTGTTCCTTGATTGAGAATGATATGAGACAGTATCAATAAACGAACGATAAATCATTAAATATCCCTAGTCAGAGTATTATCGAGATTGGACATCGGTAATACGTAAAAGACTAATATTGCACTTGTGCACGTTGTGAGGGCATAACGGGCATAGTTCTCATATATTTAAGTATTGGATACTAATGCAAGTACGGTAGGAGGTTGTGTTTTACCGATGGTACGGAAAATAGATTCGCTCTGGATAGACCCCCTCAGAATCCCATTGGTAGTTTGACTATGTGTCTATGGGAATCTGACATCAGGGTAGGTGTATTTGGTCTTAACCTGAGACTTGCACCGATAATGCTTACGACAATCAATATACTTTGGTTGAGGTCGTCCAGGGTTTTAACCGGTTCTGTGTACGCCAATACTGGGTATATTGAGAATCGTAGAGTATTGGGTGTGATGTCAAGACGGAAGTATCACTCCAGTCATAGTGGAGATGATGTCACACAGGATACGGTATTAGTGCTCTTAAGTGCTGCGCGGCCATCGGGATATTATGACTAGGTCATGTATATCTGATTATAGAGACTAGTTACCAAACATCCGACATGTGCTTCGTACGGGGCAGACACAATTCCAACCCCAGGCCTTGCACGTGATCATCTGATACTGGACAGAAATACACAATACCATGTATACTATGCCTGATACAGATCCTTCATTCTTGTAAGGATATTTCCGGAGAATTGGGTAGGCATGGCGCTTTGCTAGAGGCCAACCTTGTCTTGTAAATCGGTAAGATGTAGTACGAGGTACTTACGTGTTCGGATAGTCCGACGACCGTATTTACTGCCAACATATCCGGGGATCTCATGGGTCGCTTCCCAATGATTCACCGATGATGTATGACTCACACTTTAAATTAATCTGGGAGTAATAAGAAGAGAGAGAAAATTAATCTGGGATTAATTAGAAGAGAGAGAAAATTAATCTGGGATTAATTTCGGAGATATTTTATCTAGGATAAAATATCATTTAAAGAGAGATAACGATTAATTTGGAATTAATCGGTAAATTAATAAATTTGATATATTAAACGAAATTAGATTTCGACGCGGAATTAAAATTGGATTTTAATTCGGGTTAACGAATTAATTTAGAATTAATTCGTTAGCGACGTGAATAGTAATTATGCTTGGCATGATTATTTAATTAAATTAGATTTAATAACGACTCAACGAAGAAATCGTTGATTTGGAATTAACGAATCTGAGCCCGAGATTATTTGCGAGCGCATTCGCATTTCGAATTCGAGTGCGGCACGCAAGTCATATCAAGCGTCAAATTATTAGTCGCATCAAGCGTCAAATCAATTGTCACTTTGAGTGATGTGACTTGACATCATGTCACTTTATTAAAGTTGATATGACTTGATGTGACATGATGTGTGGTTGTTGGCTTTTAATTGTTTGACTTTTAAAAAGTAAATTCATTTGAAATTCAAGAGAAGTGTATTAGATACACTTGCAACCCTAAAGTAAACATAACACACATCTCTCTCTCTCTCTCATCTATCTCTCATTCTCTCTTTTCCCTCATATAGTTCACTCCCAATAGAGCAGTTCACTGCCTGAAAATGGCGTGAATGATGGAGGATTTTTTTAGGATTTTGTGGCAAGATCCAAGTGCTAGCACACTCTTATGAGACATACGAATGTGTTAGGGAAACCCACCCACGAGCCGGGAACCATTTGACCAAGCTTGGAGCTCCATTCCATGGATCAAAATCTGATTTTTTGGACAGAAAAATCTGCACTGCAATGGCATTTTTGGAGGGCAGAAAATCATTTTTGTTCTTCACCAAATTGTCTCAACCGATCGATGTGAGTATTCCGCTACCTCATTTGATGTATTCACACATTATTTTCATGCTTGTTATGATCTTGGGACCTAGATTTAAACCAACAGTAGTCTTGCCGTTGAATTTTGGCTTTGTTGTGTGCATCTTTGGAGGCCACACACTTGGGTGGCTCTTTGGAACGTGGAATAACTTGCTGAGTTTGAGAAAAGCCTGTAGATTTGAGGGAGGACTGGAGGAGTCTTCGGTTCAAGTAAGTCTTTTTCTTTCTTTATTTTAATTAGAGTTCTTATGATAGTTAGCATTTTTAGGTTTATGTTCTTTGCATGTTTTATGAGTTTTATGCTTAAGATATATTGTAACATGCCTAGGCTTGTAGAATAATCAAAACAAATGGGTCTTGGGCAAAGGGAAAGAGGCATAATAATTTTAATTTTCCACTACACACTCGCTGCCGCTTCCCAACAGTAGTATCAGCGTGCCGTTTTTGTTTTAAGTAGTTCTCTCCCATTTGAACTCGAAATTGGGTGTGTAAAAGCTCATTGGAAAGCTGACACCCTTAACTTAATTTTAGGCACAAGTTTTGCATGATTTGGTTAAGATTTGAATTGTGAAATTGCATTTAAAATTTACTCGTCTGCAGAAAAATATGAATAGTAAATTTATTTGAATTAAATATTATGTAATATCATAATTAAATATTAATCAAAATTATTTAATGCCTAAAATAATGCCAACATATTAAAACTCATATGCTTAATGATTTTATGTATGATTAGAATTGGCATTATTATTTTAGGGTGTAAGCATCTAGAGACTTTCTAAGAAATCGAGAGTGTATTACTGATCCCTTAGCTAAGTAATTATTATGTGATGAACTTAGAGATTTATTACCTTTAAGGCTAATAAATATAAAATCAATTATTTATTAAAAAAAAGTTAATTTAACTAAAGGTATTACTAGAGTTAGATAATGATTTGGTGTCTTCCTTCACTCACTACCTTTTTATAGCCAAAAAGAAAAGCTTTGAAGACATCTAGATAATCATTTACTCAAATCTTACCTTAAAGCATATTTAAAGTGTTGGACTAATTTGGAGGATCTATTGTTTATTCCTGTAACCAAGGCAATAAGAGTCTAAGAGGTAAGGGTATTTAAGAGAGTTCGCTCCACCCTCCCTCTAGGGAATTTTCAATGGAGGAATCCATTTGACAGTTATTCACTTAAACTTGCTAAAATCCTCAATAATAATTGAAGTCTAAAATATGCCTCCCATTGTAAAGTATAGACCCAAAGGGCTTAAACCGTATTGGCAGGACTAGGTTTTACCAGACTGACCAATACCAATTTGTCCCTAAATCGTACTATTGACAATGGTTTGACTTTTCTGAGTCATAAGACACATCGACCCTTAGGCGTGGTCTTATAACTTAGTGGCAAAGATTTGGTGTCCACAAGGACTAGCATAAGCTATGGCATGTTTGATTGCCCAACCCAATAATAATATCTATGTCTTACAAACTAACAAAGAATGTTCAACCTCTTATATATACAACGTTAACTCGAATAATCTCAATGAATCAATTCTATGACACAGTCGGTTAGGTCATATCAATGAAACAAGATTAACTAAGCTACATAAGGATGGGTATTTCAAATCCTTCAAATATAAATCTTATGGAACTTGTGAGTCTTGTTTACTTGATAAAATGACCAAATTACCCTTCAAAGGTAAAAGACAGCGTGCATCGGGGACATTAGAACTCATACACTCTGATGTATGCGGACCAATGTCAGTCACCACTAGAGGTGGATTCTCCTACTTCATTACCTTTATCGATGATCACTCACGATATGGGTATGTGTACCTTATGCGGTACAAATCTGAAGCCTTTGAGAAATTCAAAGACTTCAAGGCTGAAGTAGAAAACCAGCTGGTCTGACCGAGGTGGTGAATACTTAAGCAATGAATTTCAAGATTACTTGAGAGAAAATGGCATTATTTCCCAATGGACTCATTCGGGAACTCCACAACATAATAGGGTCTCCGAAAGGAGAAATCAGACATTATCAGATATAGTCCAATCAATGATGCCAGACACGAATCTACCTCTTTCAATTTGAGGTCTTATTTTATAAACTGCAACACTACTACAAAACCAAGTTCCTTCCAAGACTGTTAGTCAAACACCATGTGAGTTATGGTCTAGGAAACGTCCTAGTCTTAGTTATCTAAGAGTTAGGGGATGTGACGCATATGCCAAGCTCACATAAACTAACAAATTAGATCATAGAGCAGTTCAATGTAAGTTTGTATGATATTCCTTGAACTTAGGAGCATACTTGTTCTACGTCCCAAATGAACAAAGAATATTTGTCTCACGAAATGCAAAATTTCTCGAGAATGAATTCCTTCTCAAGAAATATAGTGGGAGTAGACTTGACCTCGATGAGGTATGAGAAGAACAAACTAACATAGAACTAAACCTCAGGCCCCTCAAAAGGGCAGCGACCACAAGGTTATGAACTCAGAAGATCTGGTAAAGAAAGACATGAGCTTGAAAGATATGGTTTCCATATTGATGAGGAACATGATCAGGTCATTGATAATGACGATCCCACCAATTATGATGAAGTAATGCGTGATATTGATTCATTCAAGCGGCTTGAGGCCATGAATTCAAAATAGACTCCATGAATTAGAATCAAGTCTGGGACTTGGTAGATGTACTTTAAGGGATAAAACCCATAGGCTGCAAGTGGATTGACAAACGTAAAAATGATGCAGAAGGCAACATCCAAACCTATAAGGCTAGGTTGGTGGCGAAAGGTTATAGACAAATCCAAGGAATTGACTATGACGAAACCTTCTCACCTGTTGCAATGATAAAGTCCATTCGAATTTTACTAGCACTAGCTACATACTTTGATTTTGAGATTTGGCAGATGGATGTCAAAATATCTTTCCTTAATGGGAACCTCGTAAAGGAAGTCTATATGACACAACCTGAGGGGTTTGCATCTAAGGCTGATCATAATATAGTATGCAAGCTTAAATGATCCATTTATAGACTCAAGCAAGCCTTCAGAAGTTGGAATATACGATTTTATGAGACATTCAAAGAATTTGACTTCATCAAAAATGTAGACGAGCCTTGTGTTTACAGGAAAAATAGTGGGAGTGCTGTTGTATTTCTTGTATTATATGTCGATGACATATTAATCATCGGGAATTATATTCCCATGATGCAAGCCACCAAGCAATGGTTATCTCAGAATTTCTTTATGAAAGATTTCAGAGAAGAAGCCTACATTCTCGGTATTAAGATCTACCGTAATAGATCTAAGAGGTTGTTAGAACTTTCTCAATCTACGTATATAGATAAAGTTTTGAAAAGATTGAAAATGGAAGATTCTAAAAGAGGTAATTTACGTACTTATCATGGAATCAAATTATCTAAGGAGCAATGTCCACATACTCCTTCAGATAGAGAGCGTATGACTAGGATCTCTTATGCTTAAGTAATAGGATCGATCATGTACGCCATGCTTGTTGGACAGTTATGACCCATAACGTCACTGTTTGTAAAAGACATTGTGATTTTTTGTACAAAATTAACTATGTGACAATGAAATTTCCTTTTACCGTTTTGTAATTATTTACTTTGATATATAAATGGTAGAAGTTCTTATGATTAGTTCCGGATTGAGATGATATGA
Source organism: Zanthoxylum bungeanum (assembly GCA_019454045.1). Classification (NCBI taxonomy): domain Eukaryota; kingdom Viridiplantae; phylum Streptophyta; class Magnoliopsida; order Sapindales; family Rutaceae; genus Zanthoxylum; species Zanthoxylum bungeanum. The sequence continues at coordinate 78,521 of SKCR01017714.1, forward strand.
GACAGTATCAATCCATAAAGGTTTAATCATTAAACATCCCTAGTCGTAGTATTATCGAGATTGGACATCGATAATGCGGAATAGACTAGTATTGCACTTGTGCGTGTTGTGAGGGCATAACGACATAGTTCTCATATATTTAAGTATTTGATACTTATGCAAGTACAATAGGAGGTTGTGTTTTACCAATGGTACGGAAAATAGCTTCGCTCTGGATAGGCCCCGCGGAATCCCATTGGTAGTATGTCTATGTGTCTATGGGAGTCTGGTTCAGGGTAGGTGTATTTGGTCTTAACCTGAGACTTGCATCGCTAGTATTTGTGGTAATCAATACGCTTTGGTTTTGGTCTTCCAGGACTTTAACAGGTTCTATGTACGCCTCTTCTGGGTTTATTGAGAATCGTAGTTTATTGGGTGTGATGTCAAGACGAAGTATCACTTCAGACATATGGAGATGATGATCACGCAGGGATTCAGAACTAGTTCTCTATTGTATTGCAACCATCAGGATAATATGACAAGGTCAGGATTATCTGATTCAAAGAGACTAGTTGCTTGATATCCGATATGTGCTTCGTACGGGGCATGCACTTTTCCAGCCCCAGGCCTTACACGTGAACATCTGATACTGGATCGCTATACACATTACTATGGTATACTACGCTTGATATAGATCGTATATTCCATTAAGAATATTTCTAGAGAATTGGGTAGGCATGGCGCTTTGCTAGAAGCCAATCTTGTCTCGTAAATCGGTAAAAATATAGTACTAGGTACGTACGTTTTCAGATAGTCCGACGACCGGATTTACTGCCAACATATCCAGGGATCTCTTGGGTCGCTTCCCGAAGATTCACCGATGATGTATGATTCGAGCTTAATTAATCTGGGATTAATTGCGGAGAGACTTTATCATGGATAAAGTACTATTTGAAGAGAGAGAAAGATTAATTTGGAATTAATCTATAAAATAATATATTGATATATTAAACGAAATTAGATTTTGACGCGGAAATAAAATTAGATTTTAATTCGGACAAATGAGTTAATTTAGAATTAATTCGTTAGCGATGTGAATAGTAATTTTGCTAGGCATAATTATTTAATTAAATTCGATTTAATTACGCCGCGACGAAAGTTTGTTAATTTGGAATTAGCGAACCCGAGCTCGGGAGTGTTTGCGGGCCCACTCGCATTTGGAATCGAGTGGGGCCCACATGTCACATCACTTGTCACTTTAAAGTTGCTTTTTGGTGATGGATTTTGGTGGGTGGTTGAAAGCTTGTAGCATACTCCATTTGATGGATTGATGGACTAATACCAAACATTTGGTATTACATTTAAATTGTTAATTAAAAAATCAAAAATTCTCGCATTGCCGAATTTGAAGCAAAAATACTCTCCTAATTATTTTCTTCCATCACCGAAAATTGGAGGAGGAAGATTAGAAATTTTATTGCAAAATTTCAAATGGCTAGCACTCTCAAAGGAATCATTCAAGGTGTTAGGGAAACCAACTCAAGAGCTTGGAATCTTCAAAAGCTTGGAGCTTGGAGGACCACCTTGGCCGAATTATTCAAAGCTTCTTGGAGAAAATTTTATTGATCATCACATTAAAAACCGTTCAATGTAAGTGTGTTTCCACCACTCTTCTTTGCGTATTCATTCTATTTCTATGCTTAATTTAACCTTGGGACTAACCTAGAAACCCAACAATGCTATGTATAAAACCTGATGTCTCTTATGCTCTTAGCATAACGAGCAGGTATCAAGCAAATCCTGGTGAGCAATACTGGGCAGCTGTCAAAATAATCCTCAAATATCTGTGAAGAACTAAGGATGTGTTTTTGACATACGGAGATTGTTCTGAGATGAAAGTCATTGGTTACTGTGATGTGAGCTTTCAGACCGATAGGGATGACAGTAGATCGCAAACAAGATATCTGTTTACTTTAAATGGCGGTGCTGTAAGTTGGAAAAGATCAAAACAGTCTACTACAACGGACTCCACCACTAAAGCCGAGTATATTACAGCATCTGAGGTAGCTAAAGAAACAGTCTGGATAAAGAAGTTCATCACGGAGCTGGAAGTGCTTCCCACGATAAAGAATGGTGTCACGATGTACTGTGACAACACTGGCGTCATTGCTCAATCAAAGGAACCAAGGTCCGACCAGAAATCCAAGCATTTATTCAGGTGATTTCATCTCATCAGGGATTGTTGAGAGAAAAGAAGTTATTATAGAGAAAATACCCACAAAGATAATCTTGCAGATTCTTTGACTAAAAGGTTGACTCAAAAAAAACATGATAGGCACGCTTGAGAGTATGGTGTATAGATTCATACTAGTTGGCAATGGTGCAAATGGGAGATTGTTAGGGATATGCCATATACCCAACTTGTGGATGGGCTATATGTACATGAATTTTTAATGTTTTCATTAATTAATAAAATGGCAATCTTTATTATACATGTCTTATATAACTTATATGAATCATCAACACTGTAATAAAGCCCTTAGAGTAATAAGACGATGGCTTCGATGCCTTAGAAGAATCATTACTCTTAAATATTCCTAGTCATAGTTTTGTGAATAATCTGGACATTCAAAAAGTGGAGAGACTAGCATGATGATATGATCCGCCCTTAAGTGGGGTAGCCGATCTCATAGGATACTAGCAGAGATCCGTCCGCTGGGTGTATCACATGGATGCATGAGTTGCTCGAGTCCATCTAACCGACCGTCGAAAGTTTTCATATGGAGTGTTTATCCCATGTGTTTGTGAGAACTTTCATGTATCGATTATGACTAGTCATTAGACTTGAGGCCTTTAAAATCGTATGTGTGGATCAAATAAATTTGACATTCCTTTCCCTAATTAAAAAGATCTGGTCATAAGGGTATGATTGGGTCATTTATTGAAACACGTGAAGTTTGTAAAGATACAATAGAGAAGCACCACTCTCTCAGATAATATTTTCTTATAAGAGTAGTATTCCAGTTCCCGGGTTGATATGTGTGATCAGTGCTTGAGACTGTGGCCACAGAGGAAGAATCATATGAGATTCTTGGGATAACACGATTCATGACACTATCAACATCATACCTTTAATCATATGGGTAAACATGTTCTGTACCCTAGGTCAATAGGTGGGGATATAGTGAGGTGAGGGACCGTATCATACCCGTGCACTCAAGGCGTAGTCTTACCGTTAAGTTTTGGCTTTGGTGTGTGCATCTTTGGAGGCGACACACTTGGGTGGTATTGGAACGTGGAAGAGCTTGTAGATTGGAGGGAGGACTGGAAGGTTCGGTTCAAGTATGTCTTTCTCTTTTTTATTTTAATTAGAGTTCTTATGATAGTTAGCATGTTTAGGTTTATGTTCTTTGCATCTTTTATGAGTTTTATGCTTAGAATTTATAGTAACATGCCCATGCGTGTAGAATAATCAAAACAAATGGGTCTTCGACAAGGGAAAGTGGCATAATAATTTTAATTTTCCGCTGCGCACTCACGGCTGCTTCCCAACATTTATATAGTGGTGTATTAGGGTTAAGGTGGCCTATGTGGGCTTTGGATGGGTACGTGTGGGCTTTGGATGGGTGCTTGGGTGATTTTAAGTTGAGGCTAATGTTTAAAACAGAGATCAACTAAGCGAACCTGAGACTAAACAAATGAGTTTAATTTTCATAAGGTATTAATTTTTTGAATTTTCCTTCTAACGTCCGTTTACTGCAATTTCCGCAACTTATCGGGTAGTGCCTCCTTACAAGGCTCATCATTGAGCTTTATGTAAAAATATAGTGTCTACATGTTGGGATGTATGCCTTAGAGCTACATGTGATGTAAACGGTTTCTTGTGTTTAGAAATAAAATGATGCATTATTCATTTATCAAATTGTTTATTTAATTTTCGCATATTATATATCTTCATAAATATCGTAGATTACTTATGTACCTTCAGATTTGTGTATGAGTGTCAAGCACCAGAGGATTTAAGTCTGAAGTTAGTAATCTTAAATAGTCCATAGAGAGCAAACAAACCGGTACTTTGATTGTGGTTTATCTATAGCTGCGGTTCATTCTATTTTTGGATGGCGATCTTAATCTGGATCGTCCATGTAGAGACATGAGAATGGAGGCACCTTATATGATGTGATCATATAAGACTGGACCTAGATAGAAATGACATTCTTATAATATCCGTTAAACAAAGAAAGTCATTTCGATCTACTTGATGGTCATATATGGATTGATCTTAATCCTGATTGTACTGCGAACTCCTGCATGGCGGGATATGTCCTTTGATTTACAAAGGTGAGGTTGGTGTAGCAATCCCAACCAATAACTACGTACTTTGGGGGCATAGTCTGTTATGTAGCTGGGAACGTTTTACATAGACATGGAATTCACTCATTCTTACGAGAAGTAGATGAGTATCTCTCTTAAGATTGATTCGGTACTTGAACGATTTGAGCGCTCAAGTCTTTCTATTACGAATAGAAAGATTAATATTCATAACAGTTATGAATAATCGTTCATTAGAGAATCAATGGTACTTAAGGTAAAAAATAATTAGAGGGGTATAACGGACATTATGACCCAGCTCTAATTACGAGATGTTCGTGAAGGATCAATTTATATGCAATAACTATGTCGGTGGACACCGACTTGGTTCGGCTTATTATTTCATCTACGGCAATGAGAGTAGAACTTCGGAATTTTAGTGGAATAATTCGAAGTTAATAATTCAGAATATTTAATTAAGAGCTTAATTAATATTTCGAGATTATTGGAGCTCGGAACCGTAGGTCCACTTGGTCCCGTGCTAGCTAGCGATATACTTTAGCGGAGCTAATATAATTAGACGGTCCAATTATATACTCATAAAAGAATAATATTATTAATATGATTAATAATATTAAATACATCACACTTAAGACTTTATATTAAATGTTAATATAAAGTATTAATAATTATATGATAATTATTTAAATTAGCATATTAAATTATATATGATATAATTTAATAAGGCTAAGAATTATTTTGGAAATAAAAAATCATCACCATGGTAGGATTCCTTATTGGATAAGGAATAGGATTTGTTTGTTTGAGAAACAAAAGTCAAACCCAAATAACCCACCATGGCCGAAATTCCCTATGGATAAGGAATAGGATTTGTTTGTTTGAGAAACAAAATCAAATCCAATTACTTACCCCTTGGCCGAATTTTCATAGATGATAAGGATTAGGATTTATTTATTTTGGAAGCAAAATCAAACTAGAAATCCTACCCTTGGCCGAATTTGATGATGATGGAGACTAGTGGTTGATTCGTTTTATGAAACAAATTATCCATAAGTATAAAAGAAAAATTATGATTTAATTTTTCAGAGAGATAAGTGATTAAAAAACCCTAGCCTCCATCTCTTCTTCAAGCTCTCAAGAGTTGAGAAATATCATTGAAGAAACTGAAATTATTTCGGTGTGTGATCTTAATCTCTAAACCGTTTAGAGATTAATCTGTGAGTGTAGCCCACACTACCCTCTGTTGGTAACGAGACATAGCTCGGAAGACCTTATGACGTTGGAAAACTCTTCCCCCTCCTCTCACCATTCACGGCAGTGGGCAAAATTAAAGTCCACTGCCGCACGCACTTCCCATTCATTGGGGCTCGGTTTTTTTTGGATTTAACTCAGGTTTTTGGGAAACACTTTTAGGGATTTTTAGGGCTGTGTTAGGATTGATTTTTAGAGAAAAATCAGACCTGAATTATCACTGTAGTTCACGCATAAACTGGTTCAAATTGGGTGCAGTTCACGCGTGTAATGGGTCCAAAACAGTCCACTAATTCACTGTAGTTCAAGGGGCTGTTCGGGGACTATTTCGGGGGTATTTCGGGGCTGAAAAATTATCCAAAACAGAAGCAAAACATCAGTGAACTCACTGGTGTGGTTCGGCCAAAGCGAAGGGAGAGCAAAAAAAAATTTCAAGTTCGGTCCGTGAGTATTACCGCTTCCGCTGCGCGAGGGAAGGCGTTCCCTACATTGGCATCAAGGGCGAGGTTGAAAGTGATCTTAACCTTCACTTTATTATTTAAAGTTTCTGTTTTAACATGTTTATATGAGTTATAAATATGATATGCATGTTTAGATGAGTGGGCACATTATTGAGTTCATGTGATGAATGGTTTTGATATTTCATGTGATGAATGGATTTTGTATTGGTCGTAAATTTTTATGGCTCTTATTTTTGTAGATGGTTTTGATTTTGGGTGTAAGGCCATAAGGCTATTTTTTATATTCATTGTAATTTTAGTTTTCAATGTAAAATTTCAATTCTTTGTAATATGGAGCACCGAAGTCGCAAAAGGAGACAATACCACTTTGGAGCGGGATTTGAAGGCCAAGGAATGCCTTGGTATATCTTTTGTACTAATTAGATTAGTATAGGAAAAATAAGAGCCCGGTCAATGCAAAATAAATCTTATGTTATATGTATGTTTATTGTTTGAATAACATGTAATATAGCCTAGTGTGCCCACTCGTGTATTTTACTTGCCATAACATGTTATAAATGCATTATCATAATAGACATGAAATTATGATTTTATGAAATTTAAAATGTTTAAATTAGAATATGATATGCATTAAAATCATTAATTAGATTAATGGGATTTATGTCTAAAACTTGAATTCTAATATATTGGACTTAATTGGTGCATAATAAATTCCATTGGTATATAGGATGGAAATCCGGATATAAATTCATAGCCGATTCCGTATGGACGGAAATGTGGTCTGCACTCGGGATACAATTCCACGTACCATTGAATTTTATGACGCACTAAAAATTATTAAAATGTTTAATAGAATTTTGACCATTTAGAATTCCATGATTTTAGACCTAAAAGTGCCTAGTATTTTAAGAGTTAAAATATTGTAGCTCACTTATACCACTCTATTTAAATTAGTTTATAAGAGTAATTATATTAGTAGAGACTAATTAATATTAGTGACACAATTTTAATAGTTAAAATTGATTTAGCTCACTTATGAAAAACTAGTGTAAATAAGATTTATGATTTAGCCGCCATGAGTTTATCCCAACGTTAGAATAAAATATTAGATATTTTAGATAGAAACCTTAAGTTTAAAATAGTGAGTGGGAGAGGGATATACGACAGTATATCCCATGATTTCCATTGTTAGTCCAAAAACGTGAGATTCAAATGTGTCTCGAGACGGCTTTGTTTTCGTCCCCCTACGGATGGTGTCCATTTTGGGTCAATATCAAGTTTGGGTTCCGAGAGGATAGGGATTCTAGATGTATCTTGTAAACTGACCTACCCTACGGTGGCACTTCACTCGTTAAGTCAAAGAATCCCGAAACGGCGGGTTACACTTAAGAAGGAATAATAACTATTAATGAAATTCCTTTATCGAATAAAACGGTAGTTGTTTAATATAGGAATAAGAGTTATTCCCGCATATATTAAAACAGCTAAGATTGTCTCAATCTATCATGCGAGTACTTGACCTACCCTACGGCGGCACTTACTTGTGGGATGATAGATCTCAGTGGCATAGTAATTCTCTTAGGTTTCTAATTCATTATTCATGGTTCATGCATCATATTTAATTTTATGCCAAATTTTTTTGATGATTTTAATATGCGATGAATGAATGTTAAATGCATGTTTATTTTATTTTCAGCCATGGTTTCTCCAATTATTTCCATTCTCTCAAATGATAAGTTGACCGGAGAAAATTATGTTAAGTGGAAAAGTAACATGAACGCTATCTTGGTCTGTGAAGACCTGAAGTTTGTCCTGACGGAGGAACGTCCTCCCGAGCCAGCCAGAAATGCTGGCCAAGCTGTGCGCGATACCTATCAAAAATGGGTCGCAGCAAATGCGAAAGCCCGCTGCTACTTGCTAGCAGGGATGTCTGAGGTTCTTGCTGCAAAGCATGAACCTATGGCTCTAGCATCACAGATGATGGAGTCATTGCAGGGCATGTTTGGGCAGCCTTCGGAGCATCAACGCCATGAGGCCATGGTCTCAGCGATGACTGCGAGGATGAAGGATGGGACATCATTCCGAGAGCATGTCTAAGGATGATGACTTATCTCAATACTGCTGAAACCATGGAGCTCGTATTAACGAGCGTAGCCAGGTGACCATGATTATGGAAACTCTTCCGCAGAGTTTCCTGCAGTTTAAAAGCAACTATGTTATGAACAAGTTGTCTTTTACTTTGACCCAACTACTTAATGAGCTCACCCATTACGAATCCATGTTGGTGGATCCTCGTAAGTCTACTGCGGCAAATGTTGTTGAATCTTCTAAATCTGTAAAGAAGAAGAAGAAAGGCACTGGAAAGGCTAAGGGTAAGCCCATGAAAAAGAAGAACAAGAAAGGCTCCAAGGAAACCAAGCCCAAAGGAAAATGTTTCCATTGCGACAAGAATGGACATTGGAAAAGGAACTGTCCTAAATACCTTGCTGAGCTAAAGGAGAAAAAGGAAACAGGTAAATATGATTTACTCGTTATTGAATCTCTATTAGTGGAGGATGATAAATCCGCTTGGATTATAGATTTCGGGGCCACTAACCATGTTTGTTCTTCTTTACAGCTACTTGATTCATGGAGGGACCTTGCTGAAGGTGATTACGCCATGAGAGTCGGAACAGGGGATGCCGTTTCAGCAAGAGTAGTGGGAGTTTCCATTTTAAATTTTATTAATAATAGTTATTTAAATTTTAACAATGTATTATTCATTCCTGGTTTCCGCAGGAATCTGATTTCTATTTCTAAACTTATGGATGATGGTTATTTTATTTCTTTTAATAGCAATTCGGTTATTATTGGTAGAAATAGATTGACTATATGCACAGGAAACTCAGAAAATAACTTGTATGTGTTAAGACTGTTAACGCATAAGTCACTTCTCAACACTGAAATGTTTAAGGTTGAAAAACCAAAAACGAAACGGCAAAAGATTTCTCACGATGACACATATCTATAGCATCTTAGACTTGGTCACATCAACCTTGATCAGATAAATAGATTGATAAAGGATGGAGCCTTAAACCAGTTAAAGCTCGGGACTTTACCAGTTTGTGAATCCTGTTTAGAAGGAAAAATGACCAGGAGACCTTTTACCAGAAAAGGTATAAGAGCCAGTCAACCACTAGAGCTAATACACTCGGACGTCTGCGGACCAATGAATATAAAAGCTCGAGGTGGTTACGAATAATTCGTCACATTCATTGATGATTATTCAAGATATGGGTATGTCTACCTAATGCATCACAAATCAGATAACTTTGAAAAGTTCAAAGAGTATCGTGCTGATGTTGAGAACCAATTAGGTAAGACAATCAAAACTCTACGATAAGATCATGGAGGGGAATACCTCGACAGAGACTTCGAGGAATTCTTAATTGAGCATGGGATAGTATCCCAGCTCACAGCGCCTGGAACACCACAATAAAATGGTGTTGCAGAAAGGAGAAATGGAACCCTACTAGACATGATGAGATCTATGTTTAATTATAGCTCACTACCTAGTTCTTTCTGGGGATATGCACTGCAAATCGCAATGTATATCCTTAATGTAGTTTCATCTAAGTCTATTCCTAAGACTCCCTTAGAGTTGTGGAATGGTCGTAAAGCTAGTTTACGACATTTCCGCATATGGGGGTGTCCAGCACATGTGCTGAAGAATAAGACTACAAAACTGGAACCACGTTCTCAGGTATGCTTATTTGTAGGCTACCCAAAGGAGACTAGGGGTGGATTCTTCTACAGTCCTGATGATAACAAAGTATTTGTATCGACAAATGCTACGTTTCTAGAGGAGGACTATATGAGGGAGTTCAAACCTCGTAGTAAAATGTTACTTGAGGAGTTACTTAATGGTTCAACCAGCGCGCCATCATCAATGAAAGTTGACAAATACATAGCACCTTCGACATCTGATAGTCAGATACTTCCAAGTCGGAATGATCTACCACCTAGACGTAGTGGGGGTTGTACGACAACCTAATCGCTACTTAGGGGTTGGAGAGGCACAAGTTGTCACCTCTAGCGATGGTATAGATGATCCATTGACCTACAATAGTGCAATGGATGATCCTGACAAAGAAGAATGGCTCAAAGCCATGAACCTGGAGATGAAGTCCATGTACTCCAACTCAGTCTGGGAGCTTGTAGACCAACCTGATGGAGTAAAACCCATAGGTTGCAAGTGGATCTACAAGAGGAAGAGGGGATCAGATGGGAAGGTGCAGACCTTCAAAGCTAGACTAGTGGCCAAGGGTTATACCCAGAAAGAGGGAGTTGACTATGAGGAAACTTTCTCGCCAGTAGCTATGCTAAAATCCATCCGCACTCTTCTATCCATAGCCGCATATTATGACTATGAAATCTGGCAAATGGACGTCAAGACTGCATTCTTGAATGGCAATCTTGATGAAAGTATCTATATGATACAACCAGAAGGGTTCATCGCCCAAGGTCAAGAGCAAAAAGTTTACAAACTACAAAGGTTCATTGATGGACTCAAGAAGGCATCTCGATATTGGAATATAAGATTTGATACAATGATCAAGTCCTATAATTTTGAGCAGAATGTTGATGAGCCTTGTGTATACAAGCGCGTCATTGACGGGAATGTGGTTTTTCTTGTCTTATACGTTGATGACATCTTACTCATTGGGAATGATGTAAGGATATTATCAGACGTAAAAACCTGGCTAGCTGAGCAATTCCAAATGAAAGATTTGGGAGAGACGAGTTATGTTCTTGGGATCCAGATACTTCGAGATCGTAAGAAACGACTGTTAGCTATGTCTAAGGCATCCTACATCGACGAGATCCTTGTACGATTCGGGATGCAGAATTCCAAGAAAGGTAATATGCCTTTTCGGCATGGAATTCATTTGTCGAAGGAACAGTCTCCTAAGACACCTCAGGGCATTGAGGAAATGAGACATATCTCATAAGCCTCAGCAGTTGGTAGTCTCATGTATGCTATGTTATGCACGAGACCGGACATCTGTTTTACAGTGGGAGTAGTCAGTAGGTTTCAGTCAAATCCGGGATTGGATCACTGGGTGGCTGTGAAACATATTCTCAAATATCTTAAGAGAATGAGAGATTATATGCTAATATATTCTGGTGAGAATATGATCCTGAAAGGATATACAGACTCTGATTTTCAGACAGATGTTGATTCTAGGAAATCAACATCTGGATCAGTGCTCACCCTAGGTGGTGGGGCTATTGTATGGCGGAGCATAAAACAATCTTGCATTGCCGACTCCACCATGGAGGCTGAATATGTAGCAGCTTGTGATGCAGCTAAAGAAGCAGTCTGGCTCCGTAAATTCTTGGGAGATCTGGAAGTTGTTCCGGACATGGATAAACCACTCACCCTCTATTGCGATAATCGTGGGGTAGTGGCGAACTCCAAAGAGCCAAGAAGCCACAAGAGGGGAAACATATAGAAAGGAAATATCATCTCAACAGGGAGATAGTGCAGAGATGGGATGTTAGCGTCACAAAGATTGCATCCGCAGAGAACCTTGCTGATCCGTTTACAAAGTCCTTGCCGGCTAAAGTGTTTGAGGGTCACCTAGATGGTATTGGTTTACGTGACATGTCCAATTTGCTCTAGTGCAAGTGGGATATTGTTGGGATGTATGCCCTAGATATACATATGATGTAAATGGTTTCCTGTGTTTAGAAATAAAATGATGCATTATTCATTTATCAAATTGTTTGTTTAATTTTCTCATATTATATATCTTCATAAATACCGTAGATTACTTATGTACCTTCAGACTTGGAGTATGAGTGTCAAGAACTAGAGGATTTAAGTCTGAAGTTAGTAATCTTAAATAGTCCATAGAGAGCAAACAAACCGGGTACTTTGTTTGTGGTTTATCTATAGCTGCTGTCCATTCTATATTTGGATGGCGATCTTAATCCGGATCATCCATGTAGAGACATGAGAATGGAAGCACCTTATATGATGTGATCATATAGGACTGGACCTAGATAGAAATGACATTATTATAATATCCATTAAACAAAGAAAGTCATTTCGATCTACTTGATGGTCATATATGGATTTATCTGAATCCTGAGTGTACTATGAACTCCTGCATGGCGGGATATGTCCTTTGATTTACAAAGGTGAGGTTGGTGTAGCAATCCCAACCAATAACTACGTACTTTGGGGGCATAGTCTGTTATGTAGTGGGAACGTTTTACATAGACATGGAATTCACTCATTCTTATGAGAAGTAGATGAGTATCTCTCTTAAGGGTTGATTCGGATTTGAGCGCTCAAGTCTTTCTATTACGAATAGAAAGATTAATATTCATAACAGTTATGAATAAATCGTTCATTAGAGAATCAATGGTACTTAAGGTAAAAATAATTAGAGGGGTATAACGGACATTATGACCCGGCTCTAATTACGAGATATTCGTGAAGGATCAATTGTATGCAATGACTATATCGGTGGACACCGACTTGGTTCGGCTTATTATTTCATCTACGGCAATGAGAGTAGAACTTCAGAATTTTAGTGGAATAATTCGAAGTTAATAATTCGGAATATTTAATTAAGAGCTAATTAATATTTCGAGATTATTGGAACTCGGAACCGTAGGTCCACTTGGTCCCTGTGCTAGCTCGATATACTTTAGCTGAGATAATATAATTGGACTGTCCAATTATATACTCACCAAAGAATAAATATTATTAATATGATTAATAATATTAAATACATCACACTTAAGACTTTATATTAAATGTTAATATAAAGTATTAATAATTATATGATAATTATTTAAATTAGCATATTAAATTATATATGATATAATTTAATAAGGCTAATAATTATTTTGGAAATAAAAAATCATCACCATGGTAGGATTCCTTATTGGATAAGGAATAGGATTTGTTTGTTTGAGAAATAAAGTCAAACCCAAATAACCCACCATGGCCGAAATTCCCTATGGATAAGGAATAGGATTTGTTTGTTTGAGAAACAAAATCAAATACAATTACTTACCCCTTGGCCGAATTTTCATAAATGATAAGGATTAGGATTTGTTTATTTTGGAACCAAAATCAAACTAGAAATCCTACTATTGGTCGAATTTGATGATGATGAGAGACTAGTGGTTGATTTATTTTATGAAACAAATTATCCATAAATATAAAAGAAAAATTATGATTTAATTTTTCAGAGAGATAAGTGATTAAAAAACCCTAGCATCCATCTCTTCTTCAAGCTCTCAAGAGTTGAGAAACATCATTGAAGAACCTGAAATTATTTTCGTGTGTGATCTTAATCTCTAAACTGTTTAGAGATTAATATGTGAGTGTAGCCCACACTACCCTCCGTTGGTAACGAGACATAGCTCGGAAGACCTTGTGACGTTGGAAAACTCTTCCCCCCCTCTCTCACATTCATGGCAGTGGGCAAAATTAAAGCCCACTTCCGCACGCACTTCCCATTCATTGGGGCTCGGTTTTGTTTGGATTTAACTCGGGTTTTTGGAAACACTTTTAGGGATTTTTAGGGCTATGTTAGGATTGATTTTTAGAGAAAAATCAGACCTGAATTATCACTGCAGTTCACGCATAAACTTGTTCAAATTGGGTGCAGTTCACGCGTGTAACGGGTCCAAAACAGTTCACTAATTCACTGCAGCTCAAGGGACTATTCGGGGACTGTTTCGGGGGTATTCTGGGGCTGAAATATTGTCCAAAAAAGAAGCAAAACATCAGTGAACTCACTGGTGTGGTTCGGCCAAAGCGAAGGGAGAGCAGAAAAAATTTTCAAGTTCGGTCCGTGAGTATTACCGCTTCCGCTGCGCGAGGGAAGGCGTTCCATACACTACATTCTTTCCAAGGTGCCAGATGAGCCACCTCCAGTGACAATTTTGGTTATGCAGTGACAGGAGATGCTCGGGTCTTTACATAACTTTTGAAAGCTTCATTCTCCATATTCTTGGGAGTAGAGTTATCCCCTGACCTATGCAGCTTCATTGAGGAACCAGATCGCATACATATCGCTTTGGGGTGTTCACCAGAGAGGGCCGTTAAATTAGTTTATTTTCAGTTGAGGGATGTAGCCAACACTTGGTTTTTATCCTTTCAAGATGGTCAGAGACAAGATGCTCCTCCAATGACATGGGTTGAGTTTAGTACAGCTTTCTTATCCAGATTTTTACTATAAAATATTAGAGATAATAGAGCTCGGGAGTTTGAGAAGTTGGATCAGGGGGAGCAGATGATAGTTTCTGAATATGATATATGGTTTACTCGATTGTCTCGTTATGCCCCATATTTAGTCAGCACAGAAGAAATGAATATGAAGAGATTTTTTAATGGGCTTCAGGATTACTTGTTTCACTCCATTCACTTCACAGAGACCACTACATATACTCCAGTTTTAGATGTTTCCTTACGATTTGAAAGACGAGACAGAGAAAGACAAGCAAAGAAGGAGTCTCGAAAGAGACCTAGATCAGTTGAAAGGGCAAGGCCACAACAGAGTAGCCCGAGCAGACAGTAGAAAGTGTCAGCTCCTTCCGCCACACGTAGATACTTAGGTCCGGTGCAAGGGGTTAGGATCGTTGACCAACTCAGAGTGCCACCTCCTATGTGGTCTCTTCGCCATTGGTGGTTCAGCCATGGCGAGGTCTCCAATTATGTTCAATTTACAAGTGGACTCATTCGGAGCCTGTCAATCTGGGAATAGGGTTTGATATCAAAATGGACGAATGGGCTATCTAAAGAGAGACTGTCTGGTCCATCTACTCCCCAGCCATAGCCTAACAAGAGTATAGGAGGAGGCGAGTGGAGGAGGCGAGTAAATATCTATAGGTAAAGGGCAGACAACAATAGGTAGGGGATAACCAGTGGGTGATCGAGGATAGGCTTCCTCCAACAGAGCTCGGGGTAGGGTGTATACCCTCACATCCTATGAGGCACAAACATCTAATGCAGTTGTCGTAGGTACA
Source organism: Zanthoxylum bungeanum (assembly GCA_019454045.1). Taxonomy (NCBI): domain Eukaryota; kingdom Viridiplantae; phylum Streptophyta; class Magnoliopsida; order Sapindales; family Rutaceae; genus Zanthoxylum; species Zanthoxylum bungeanum. Next base: position 93,577 of record SKCR01017714.1, read on the forward strand.
TTATCGATTGGTCATGTGCAAGAAAAAATGTTGTTTGACTCAGGCGCCACACACTCTTTTGTGTCACCATATTTTCTAACTCATTTGGGTAGAGGTACCGAACCTTTAAATTCACCTATTATGATAGCTAACCCAGTAGGAGATCTAATAGAGCTTACACATGGTGTAAAGAGGTATCCATTGGATATTGATGAGCATATTTATTTTGTTGGTGTTGGTGCTCTGAGCGCCAATCCGGACCGTATTTATGTCTGATTCATGAATACGAACATCCCCTTTTTCCATAATATTACTTACTTAATGGTTACACCTCTTGTTTTTATATACGTATTCGATCTAATTACTATTAGATTGAAACTAAATGTGGTTTAGGGATATGTATATAATAGACAAAGGCCCGATAATATATAATACAGTGCACAGTTACAAAGTTAGTTTGTAATTGACATTGGGAAGTGTAACTGCTAAATGTATATTATCAAATATAGTTCCTGGTCAAGATTTACTTACACGGTCGGTTAGTCAAATTCGTTGAGACTAGTACATGTCGTATATCGAGACTTGATCCGATGGTTTATCCAAATGAACCATGAGTCTATGGAGACTCGTATAGACGTGTAGGTGTTTATAATAGATAAACACTGAACGACTCACCGAAGATTCTTAATGGATGGTACACCAACGTCAATAAGAATCTTCTCGGGTTGAGTAGCATAGTGGTCCTTCGACTTGACACCACTGTGGATGTATGAGACATCCTCCACACTTAGATGGCAGTCACGTCACCGATCTATTTAGATCAGACCTCCGCCTGTTCGTTGGGTGTGGACCGATCCTCAGGATATCCTGTGTGTGTCAATATAGGATCCGTCAGTTCTGTGTACAGAGCATAGGTAGTCCATATATAATTAACAGTCTGTTAATCTGTGGCCACAGCATACTTCGGAAGTAATTTCCGAATGTTATTTAGAGATTGCTAATAGAAACGTCGACGGGATAATACATATAGAGATTTGACGTTTACATCTATATCTCTGGGTTTATCCGGATACCTATGACGGAGGGATTATACGTATGCAATGACCTCGACCTGTATGATTCAGTGTGTTTATCCATGATCGTCACAATTTACGGGTGGGTAAATTATGGACACGAAATTGGATTTTGTGACGGATATACCTGAATATAGAGAGTCTCACTAATGAAATATTCTCGTAGAGCACTAGGGCAATATTTATAAATAATACTGATTATTTGTAAGTCGTTTAAACGTTTAAACTTACATATGTGTTGAGACCCAATAGTCATTTCTGAATTTTTGTGTATTTGCATTTAATGATAGATTTTATCAAATACACATTAATTAATTGTCAAATTGAGATATTTGACTTATATCATAAATATTTATGTATTTTATATTTTATGTACATATAATACATATATTTAATATATTTATATTTAAATAATATTTAATTATTTAATTGTTAAATGATTAAATTAATTAAAGATACAAATATCCTAAAGTTGTGAAATGTGGAGATGACTTAAAGTTGCTTTATTTGACTTTAAGAAAATCATTAAATGGTTTGATGATGGCTTTTACAAGTTGATAAAGCAAAATTAAATGAAATAAAAATATCTAGATATTATATATACATGCAATTTCGGCCAAGGCTTATTTGTGGTGTATATATTGTTTTGTTTCATTTTGAGGGTTTAACAAGTTCATTTGATACCAAAATAACATAAAAAGAGAATTGAGAGCAAAGATTGAAGTTCAAAGAGAAAGGGCTTGAAAAAGCTTATTTTTGTAAGTCTTTCTTTAATGTCTTCAACATGAAATATGTTTCTAACATGCTTAGCTTCATTTTGTGATGCTTTGATGTTATCTCTACTCTTATAGTTTGTATTTATATGGTTTTGAACTTGAATGAAAGATGTGTGTATATAAGTAGCCTTGAAATGGTTTCAAAGGCTTACTTTTGATTTTTAGAAAATCAAAGTTTCCATTCTAGAGTTAGTAACCACTCCTTGGTGACCTAGAGAGGCTTGATTGGTGAAGTATTGAATGGATTAAAGTGTTGGATTTTGTAAATTTGGTGAAATTGGCCAATTTGATGAAATTGTAAAATTAGGGTTCTTAACCCACTCCAAATTTAGGGATTTTCATATATGTGATGTATTATGGTATGAATATGATGCATGTAAAATTTTAGGTTGATTGGATTTGATCTCGGCATGTTTTGAACTAAAGGGACCAAATTACAATTAATTGAAAATTTTGGGTGGCTCACGGCATTAGACTAAAATTGGAGATTTGTGTGAAATCTGATTTTGATGTATTAGATGTGTTGAAAAAAAATTTAGAAATGATTTAGAAACATCCAAAATTGTATTTGACAACTTTTGGACTAAAATGATAAACTTACAAAGTTTTGGGGTAATTAGGTAATTACTAAGAAATTTGATTTCTTGTGTAATTTTTCAGAATTTGATAATTGGATAATTAAATAAATAAGTTTATTTGATTGATCCGAGAAAAGTTTTGAAACCAGAAAATTTTGATTTTCCACTATTCCGCTGCGTTACAGATATTCCCCCTAAAAACCCCAATAATTTAGTCAGCAGAGAAGAACTGAATGTGATGAGATTTTTTAATGGGCTTCAGGATTACTTGTTTCACTCCATTCACTTCACAGAGACCACTACATATACTCCAATTTTAGATGTTGCCTTGCGATTTGAAAGACGAGCCAGAGAAAGATAAGCAAAGAAGGAGTCTCGAAAAAGACCTAGATCAGTTGAAAGGGCAAAGCCATAACAGAGTAGCCCGAGCAGACAGTCAAAAGTGTGAGCTCCTTCCGCCACACGTAGATACTTAGGTCCGGTGCAAGGGGTTAGGATCGTAGACCAACTCAGAGTGCCACCTCCTATGTGGTCTCTTCGTCATTGGTGGCTCAGCCAGGGCGAGGTCTCCAATTATGTTCGATTTACAAGTGGACTCATTCGGAGCCTGTCAATCTGGGAATAAGGTTAGTTATCAATATGGACGAATGGGCTATCTAAAGAGAGACTGTCCGGTCCATTTACCCCCCAGCCATAGCCTAACGAGAGTATAGGAGGAGGCGAGTAAAGATCTATAGGTAAAGGGCAGACAACAATAGGTAGGGGATAACCAGTGGGTGATCGAGGATAGGCTTCCTCCAACAGAGCTCAGGGTAGGGTGTATATCCTCACATCCTATGAGGCACAAACATCTAATGCAGTTGTCGCAGGTACATTATCGATTGGTCATTTCCAAGAAAAAATGTTGTTTGACTCAGGCGCCACGCACTCTTTTGTGTCACCATATTTTGTAACTCATTTGGGTAGAGGTACCGAACCTTTAAATTCACCTATTATGATAGCTACCTCTGTAGGAGATCTAATAGAGCTTACGCATGGTGTAAAGAGGTATCCAGTGGATATTGATGAGCATATTTATTTTGTTGGGGTTGGTGCTCAGAGCGCCAATCCGGACCGTATTTATGTCTGATTCATGAATACGAACATCCTCTTTTTCCATAATATTACTTACTTAATGGTTACACCTCTTGTTTTTATATACGTATTCGATCTAATTACTATTAGATTGAAACTAAATGTGTTTTAGTGATATGTATATATTAGACAAAGGCCTGATAATATATAATGCAGTACACAGTTACAAAGTTAGTTTGAAATTGACATTGGGAAGTGTAACTGCCAAATGTATATTATCAAATATAGTTCCTGGTCAAGATTTAGTAACACGGTTCGGTTATTCAAATCCGTTGAGACCAGTACATGTCGTATGTCGAGACTTGATCCGATGGTTTATCCAAATGAACCATGAGTCTGGGGAGACTCGTATAGACGTATAGGTGTTTATAATAGATAAACACTGAACGACTCACCGAAGATTCTTAATGGATGGTACAGCAACGTCAATAAGAATCTTCTCGGGTTGAGTAGCATAGTGGTCCTTCGACTTGAGACACCACTGTGGATGTATGAGACATCCTCCTCACTTAGATGGCAGTCACGTCACCGATCTATTTAGATCAGACCTCCGCCTGTTCGTTGGGTGTGGACCGATCCTCAGGATATCTTGTGTGTGTCAAGATAAGATACGTCAGTTCTGTGTACAGAGCATAGGTAGTCCGTATATAATTAGCAGTCTGTTAAATCTGTGGCCACAGTATACTTCGGAAGTAATTTCCGAATGTTATTTAGAGATTGCTAATAGAAACATCGACGGGATAATACATATAGAGATTTGACGTTTACATCTATATCTCTGGGTTTATTCGGATACCTATGACGGAGGGATTATACGTATGCAATGACCTCGACCTGTCTGATTCAGTGTGTTTATCCGTGATTGTCACAATTTACAGGTGGGTAAATTATGGACACGAAATTGGATTTTGTGACGGATATACCTGAATATAGAGAGGCTCACTAATGAAATATACTCATAGAGCACTAGGACAATATTTATAAGTAATACTGATTATTTGTAAGTTGTTTAAACGTTAAACGAAAAATACATGTGTAGGGACCCAATAGTCATTTCTAAATTTTTGTGTATTTGCATTTAATGATAGATTTTATCAAATACACATTAAATAATTGTCAAATTGAGATATTTGACTTATATCATAAATTTATATGTATTTTATATTTTATGTAAATATAATACATATATTTAATATATTTGTATTTAAATAATTATTTAATTATTTAATTGTTAAATGATTAAATTAATTAAAGATACAAATATCCTAAAGTTGTGATAATTGTTGAGATGACTTAAAGTTGCTTTATTTGACTTTAAGAAAATCATTAAATGGTTTGATGATGGCTTTTACAAGTTGATAAAGCAAAATTAAATGAAATAAAAATATCTAGATATTATATATACATGCAATTTCGGACAAGGCTTATTTTGTGGAGTATATATTGTTTTGTTTCATTTTTAGGGTTTAACAAGTTCATTTGATACCAAAATAACATAAAAAGAGAGTTGAGAGCAAAGATTGAAGTTCAAAGAGAAAATGCTTGAAAAAGCTTTTTTTGTAAGTCTTTCTTTAATGTCTTCAACATGAAATATGTTTCTAACATGCTTAGCTTCATTTTGTGATGCTTTGATGTTATCTCTACTCTTATAGTTTGTGTTTATATGGTTTTGAACTAGAATGAAAGATGTGTGTATGTAAGTAGCCTTGAAATGGTTTCAAAGGCTTTCTTTTGATTTTTAGAAAATCAAAGTTGCCATTCTAGAGTTAGTAACCACTCCTTGGTGACCTAGAATTGTTCTAGAGTTATTTCAAAATGCTGAGGCTTGATTGGTGAAGTATTGAATGGATTAAAGTGTTGTCTTTTGTAAATTTGGTGAAATTAGCCAATTTGATGAAATTGTAAAATTAAGGTTCTTAACCCACTACAAATTTAGAGATTTTCATATATGTGATGTATTATGGTATGAATATGATGCATGTAAAATTTTAGGTTGATTGGATTTGATCTCGGCATGTTTTGAACTAAAGGGACCAAATTGTAATTAATTGAAAATTTTGGGTGGCTCACGACATTAGACTAAAAATTGGAGAATTGTGTGAAATCTGATTTTGATGCATTATATGTGTTGAAAAAAAATTTAGAAATTATTTAGAATCATCCAAAATTGTATTTGACAACTTTTGGACTAAAATGATAAACTTGTAAAGCTTTGGGGTAATTCGGTAATTACTAAGAAATTTGATTTCTTGTGTAATTTTTCAGAATTTGATAATTGGATAATTAAATAAATAAGTTTATTTGATTGATCCGAGAAAAATTTTTGAAACCGGAAAATTTTGATTTTCCACTATTCCGCTGCGTTACTAATATTCCCCCTTAAAACCCCAATAATTTAGTCAGCACAGAAGAAATGAATGTGAAGAGATTTTTTTAATGGGCTTCAGGATTACTTGTTTCACTCATTCACTTCACAAAGACGACTACATATACTCCAGTTTTAGATGTTGCATTGCGATTTGAAAGACGAGCCAGAGAAATACAAGCAAAGAAGGAGTCTCGAAAGAGACCTAGATCAGTTGAAAGGGCAAGGCCATAACAGAGTAGCCCGAGCAGACAGTCGAAAGTGTCAGCTCCTTCCGCCACACGTAGATACTTAGGTCTGGTGCACGGGGTTAGGATCGTAGACCAACTCAGAGTGCCACCTCCTATGTGGTCTCTTCGTCATTGGTGGCTCAGCCAGGGCGAGGTCTCCAATTATGTTCGATTTACAAGTGGACTCATTCGGAGCCTGTCAATCTCGGAATAGGGTTTGTTATCAATATTGACGAATGGGCTATCTAAAGAGAGACTGTCTGGTCCTTCTACTCCCCAGCCATAGCCTAACAAGAGTATAGGAGGAGGCGAGCGGGGGAGGCGAGTAAAGATCTATAGGTTAAGGGCAGACAA
>SKCR01017715.1:0-74927 GCA_019454045.1 Zanthoxylum bungeanum
CCAAAATAATAATAATAATAAACACATGGATAAAATTTTAGATTATATAGATATAAAAGATTGATTTGATGTCATATTTAAGTTATATTTGATTAATTGAAAAATAGCCATAACATTTTCAATTATGAAGAATGTAAGTGATGAATAGTCACATAAGTTTTAATGGCATCAAATATTGTGATTAAACATGAGAATATCAAAAATTAAGAGGGAAATTATTATATTTGTGTTTAATTAGAATGAGATAACAAAATATTTATTTTGCTAAATTGTAACACCCCGCCAGAGGGATGATGCTACCGGCAGAAGACAGGATTGACCCATCTCTATAAGCCTTTAAATTTACCGAAAATTCGGCATGATGTATCCTAAAAGTGGACAACCTGGATCGCAGTCCAGCATCAAACATAATATACGAAAACATCAAACCAATCAAAGGACCTTAGGTCCACAAAAATCTCATCAAAACCATATCATAAGGGCTCATCCCACATCATCTATCAACACTCAATGGCTCTGTGCCCACCACATCATCAACAATCAAAACATTTACTTAATATTTACAAATAGCGTACTCGGCATGATAAATAAAATATTAATTCCAAATCCTACACTTCTAAAGCTTATCCCAGGACACTTGCGAGGGTAACTGTCGCTTGGGTGATCCACGTCTCGAGTGACTTCCAAAGCTCTAGTGATTGACCAATCTAGAAGCCAACCTGCAAAACTAGCAACTGGTTTGGTGTGAGTTATAGAAACTCAGTAAGTAATCATGCCAGCACTACGAACAAAACATACAAATCACCTACATTAGAAGTTTTTAAGAATTTACAAGTTTTTTACGAGTCCTAGAATTATCAGCTTCCTATTATCCTTTATATTTTACCTATATCAAATTTTCATATTTACATATTTACATATTGTCAATATAGTAACTAGACATTCAAAGCACACGAAAAATAGATTCGAAACCACAAAGTACGTCACATATCATTAAAACCATTTCAATGTCAAACATGAAGTCACACATTAATACTTATCACAGTTGAATATCTTTGAAATATTATCAAATCATTAAATTTAACAAACTTCCTTCTGTTCAGTTATAGGCTATCTTTAATACCAAAACCTCTTCTTTAATATCAAAACAATCTTTCCATAACTTCCTTTAATCTATGATAACCTTACAATAGCTTAACACTTGAGTTTCGTATACATTCACACATATTGTAGAACATTTCTTGCATATACATGCAAATACAATACCGTAATACTTATACATAGTTGTACATACCATTACAACTTAAAAAATATGTTTTATAACCTCTTATATTCTCATCAACTTCAAATCAACCATTCATCTCCTATAAGCATACATAATCCTTACATATCACGAGTTCAATCATACATACACACACACTCAAGCATCTTTACAGTCATCACGCAACCAACTAAGAACCACACATATCAATCGATACATCAAAGATCGTACCATCCAACAATACATACATACGGCTGGTTTACACATATAATCATCATAAAATCAACCACGAAGCACATTTAACAACCAATACATCAGAAGACACACAATCAAACAATACATACATATCACGAGACACCAAACTCATCGCACAACTTTTCATACATAAGCACATCCAAAACAAACACTCTAAAACTTCATTCATCACTCACGTACATACACATATTCCAAACATACGAATATACGTATTACTGCGATTTCACGTATCATAGACTTTACCAATCTTCATGTCTTAACATTATATGCATACATGAATACATGTTCATATACTTATACCTTTCCATATTCATTTATACTTATACGTTTATATCGATATAAGTTCATACCATCCCATACATCCATACATATACATACCATTACAGGTCCATGTAGTTACATGCATCAATATATACATTACATGCATACATACATCATCATCAAACTACTCACTTCAGATCATAGCAATAACGGAAATCCTTACCTGTGAAGGTCGATTACCTAACTGTACATAATCACGAACTTCTTTCTCGATATTACCTCTTATATATTCTCGTCTTAACCTAAACACTTCAATCATCTATATGTATATATACACATAAATATATATTTTTAATCATAAATCAGCATTCAAGCACTCATCACATGGGTTACTTACCTGGCTTCGCAAGCACTCCGGTTCCTAGTCACATCTGTCAAAATAAATGGCGAAGTGCCGTTAGAATCACGACTTACAGAGTTTTAGACTAAACTACAATAAAAACCTGGATCTTTCAGGAATAACCAATTCAAATTCCATTTCAATGATTTCAATTCTATCATTCTTAAAAATACCATTACAAACTAACTCATGCCACTAATTAACTTGAATCCTCGGTTTATGCGATTTTGGAAAATCTTCCAAAAACATTTCCGCGAACGCTATGGAAAGGTCTCGAATGCTCCGAATCTACCCGGATTTATCTAAACATTCTCGTAATATCATATATAATTCATAACCATCATTAAAACCAAAACACATCTTTATACACAAAAACTCACTTTTACCGAAAACTTACATATTCTTTCGGATCGATCAAACTCGTTCCGTTTTCACTCGGATTCTACCAAATGCTCATACTCAATATACTGATACTAAAATAATTTATTCTATACCATTACATTACTCTACGAAACTACTAGATGTATTCGAACATTTAACATAAAACTTGAAATTTGCGGATTTTTACCGAGAGGTCTTACCGAGATTTCGAGGCTATATACAGACTCCAAATGATCCCACGAACGCGCTGGAATCGATGGAATTCTGATCGGAGTTAATGTTTATCATGTGTCACTATTCATATGAATCTTATTCTCTCGATTCACGCGAAACCAAGTTTCATTCCGCAAAATCGACACCGCAACCTTGTAGTACTCTCTGAGAGCTTCGATTCAGTGGGTGGCTCCGGTCGTGAAATGAAGCGACGAGCCGGGATCGACTAACCCATTACCGCATCATTCTTCACGTCATTTCACCGGATTCCGGCGTACCTTGGCCGGCCTCTGGCAGCTGGAGGTTGAGGGAGCTCCGGTGCATCTTCCAGTGGTGGCGCACCGGCCGGTGGTGGCCACTTGGCCGCCGGCGCCACCAAATCTCCAAAACGACGAGGTATGGGTCGAGTGAGGGAAAATGAAATGTTTTGCCACTTTTGCAATATGTAGAAACTATGGGGTATTTATAAAGAAATTTCTGGAATTTACATTCTGACCCCGAAAAATTACAATCCGTCCCCTCTCATGGAACTTTCTAGAAATTTCGTATTTTTGAAGCCATTCTGATACAAATTTTGAAAATTGTTCAACGCGAAAGTTGTTCGTCTTGGAAAAACGAGTCCGATGGTTTAAGAATCAGCTCAATCATTCGTTTGGTATCTTTATAGTCGACACAAGAAAATTTTATGCGTATAACCGATACAATCAGAAATCGCGTAACCGGTAATCAAAACCACACGTTTTCCAACGCAACGAATCTTCACTTTAAAATTTTCCAACCTATTTCCAAACACATAAACCCTGATTTTTGATTACCATCTCATTCCAAATTCTTAACTTTAATTCGGAAACCTTCCGGTACTGTTCCGAAAAACTCGGGATATTACATAAATATAATATATATAGTTGCCCACATGCCTAAAAATATTATGCGTTAGTAAATATGGTGCTAGTCCTGTTATGAAGAATTAAATCTATTACGTGTTATAATTTTTGCCCACATGATAGTTATAATGATGCATTGACTTCTTTATTTTGGAAATTTATATGGATAGATTTTCCCTATATGTATTTTATGCTTCAATTACTGTATGTAAATCTTTTGTTTATTTGTTTTGTAGTTGTTCAACCTAATGTGGTTCCCAATTATGATACATCTCGTATCCTTTTTTCTGAATGGTGACAATTTTAAAGAATAAAAGGAGAAAATTCTCTTTACATTAGGGTGCATGGACTTTGACCTAGCATTTAGAGTGGATGAACCACCAATGCCTACGTAGTTGACCACTTAATAAGAGAGAGCATCTTTTGAACGGTGGGAGCAATCTAAACACTTAAGTATGATGCTTGTTAAGGCTTATATTGGGAAAAGAATTTGTGGTTCTATTCCTGATTGTTTTAGGGTGAAGGATTACCTTACTGCCACTGAATTGCAATTTGAGACATCTGACAAGGTAATGACAAACACTCTGATGAACAAATTATCATCATTGAAATTTAATGGCACCAAATGAGTGTGTTAGCACTTTATCTAAATGAGAGATTTGGCTGCACAACTGAAGTCCTTGGAAATTGATATTTTTCAGTCATTTTTGGTTCACTTTATCCTTAATTCTCTGCCTAATGAATATGGACCTAAGGAAAAATGGTCAATTAATGAAATTTTGACTCTTTGTGCAAGAGGAAGGGAGATTAAATCAAGAAAGGATGGAAATTGCCCATACAGTGACTCGAGGTTGTCATATTTAATCCAAATTTAGAGTGATATGCATTCAATAAAATTGTGATATATGTATATAATATTTTTGGCAAATCAGATGGTTTAGTTTCACTAAAACATACTAAAGGGGTTTTATGGCGGAAATCCGGTAACGCAGCGGAATAGTGGAAAATCAAAATTTTTCGATTCAAAACTTTTTCGCGGATAAATTAAATAAACTTATTTATTTAATTACCCAATTATCAAATTATGAAATATTACACAAGAAATCAAATTTTTTTGTAATTACCAAATTGCATCAAAACTTTGAATTTTGTTCATTTTAGTCCTAAATTGTTCGAAATAATTTTGGATGATTCTTAATCAATACTAATATGAATTTAACATGTCCTACACATTGAAATTCAAATTGTAAAAAAAATTTCCAAAATTTTCCCCAAAGCCGTGAGCTTCTATACATTGCCAAATTGTGCATTTTTGCTCATTTTGTGTTCAAAACACATAAAGATGAAATCCAATTGACCCAATATTTTATATGCATCATATAAACATCCAAATACATAACATAAATGAAAAGCCCCAAATTTGGAATTGGTCTTAAACTCTGATTTTTCAATTTCAATAAATTGGACAAATTAGACCAAATTAATTAAATCCAACACTTGAATCAAGTTTCTTCCATTCCAATCAAGCCTTACCACAATGAAACAACTATAGAACACATCTAGGTCATTTAAGAGTGGGTCAATAACTCTAGAATGGCAACAAGTTTCTCAAACCATCAAAAGAATGCTTATTAACTCATTAGTAACATTCTATGATCTTTATACATGCATAACCCTTTCATCAAACTTTCATCCAAAAAAAAAACACAAAGAATAAAGAATAGAAAAACATGAGAACATCATAGTATGTAGCCTAGAACACAATGAACATTTTCCTCTCTATTAGTAAGTTGAAGAAACTTACTAAAATTCCAAGCTTTTCTTGTTTTTCTTTTTCTTTCTCTCAAGCTTCTTTTGTTTTCTTCAATGGAGTTTTTGATAAGTTTTTTGACTTAATGGAACCCTAAAAATGAAACAAACAATTTATACCAAAAATTATAGCCTTGGCCGAAAATGTGGTATTTGGAAATATCATGATATTTTTCAATTGTTTCATTTAAAGCCTTTTATCAACTTGCAACTTTAATCATCAAACAATTTAATGAAATAAAGTAAGTCAACAAAGGCAACTCAAGTCATTAAAATAAATATCATAACATTAAAATATTTATATTGTAATTTATTTAATCATTTAACAATTAACTAATTAATTAATTAATTAAATACAAATATATCAAATATATGTATTATATTTACAATAAATTTCAAATATATATATATATATATATATATATATATTTATGATATTAGTCAAATATCTCAATTTGACAATTAATTAATGTGTATTTGAATTAATCTAACAATAAATACAAATACACAAAAATTACGAAATGACTATTGGGTCCATACACATGTACTTTTGCGTTTAACCTTTAAACGACTTATAAATAATCAGTATTATTTATAAATGTTACCCTAGTGCTCTACGAGTATATTTCATTTGTGAGACTCTCTAGATTCAGGCATATCCTTCACGAAATCCAATTTCGTGTCCATAATTTATCCACCCGTAAATTATGACGACCACATATAAACTCGCTGAATCATACAGGTCGAGGTCATGGAAAATGTATAATTCCTCCGTCACAGGTATCCGGATTTATCCCAGAGATATAGATGTAAACGTCAAATCTCTATGGGGACAATCCCGTCGACGTCTCTATTAGAAATCTCTAAAAGAACACTTAGAACTGACTTCTAAAGTGTACCACAGGCCCATGGTTTTTATCTCATTGCTAATCATATGGACTACCTATGTTTTATACACAGAACTGACGGATCCTATCTCGATACACACAAGACACCCTGAGGATCTATCCACACCCAACGAACATGCGGAGGTCAGATCTAAATAGATCGGTGACGTGACTGCCATTTAAGTGTGGAAGATGTCTCATGCGCCCACAGTAGTATCTCAAGTCGTAGAATCACAAGTGCTACTTAACCCGAGAGGATTCTTATTGACGTTGGTGTACTATCCATTAAGAATCTTTGGTGAATCATTCAGTGTTTATCCGCTATAAATACCTACATGTCTATACTATTCTCCAAGACTTATGGTTCATTGAGAAACCATTGGAATCTTATATTCCAGTATACGACATGTACCGGTCTCAACGGGTTTACTTTACAGACCAAGTAGTGTAAACCTTGACCAGGAACTGTCTGAGAATGACAACGTCATGATACAACTCAATGTCAGTTGCGACGCTTTTGCAACAACATCATGACTAGTCATTCTAAGGTCATTATGTCTTTACCATATTAAAAGATACATTATATTATAGAAACTTCATATATCATTCAAAATAATAACGTTTTACAGTAGTATTCTTTAGTGCCAATATCGATTATATCTAATACCTATCGACTCCACTTGTTTATCAAATAACTTCGGAGGTATGGCCTTCGTCAGCGGGTTTCCCGCATTATCTTCACTCGGTACCTCGCACACGACAATGTCCCCTCGTGACACAATCTCTCGAATGATGTGGTACTTTCGTTCCACATGATTTGACTTCTGAAGCGCCCTTGGTTCCTTTGCTTGCGTAATGGCTCCAGTATTATCATAGTATAACGGAATCGCATTCTTGATACTTGGGACAACACGATAAAGTTTTTTATCCACACAGCCTCTTTTGCAGCTTCAGAAGCTGTAATATATTCCGCCTCAGTGGTGGAATCTGTTGTTGATCCCTGTTTGAAACTCTTCCAACAAACTGCACCTCCGTTAATGGTAAATATGAATCAAGATGTAGACTTTCTATCATCGGGATCCGATTGGAAATCGGAATCCGTATACCCGTTAACTTGCAGTTCGTTTCCTCCATAAATTATTAACTTATCCTTAGTACCTTTAAGATACTTTAGGATATGTTTAATGGCCATCCAATGGTCATTACCTGGATTGGACTGATATCGACTAGTTACGCTAACAGCGAAACTGAATCAGGCCTCGTACATAATATGGCATACATTATGCTACCCAAACACGAAGTATAAGGTTGGTTAGACATTCTACCCTTCTCATCTTCTTTGAAAGATGAATCACATGTCTGAAAGGTATGTTTGATGTCTTGCAGTTACCAAAATTATACCGTTTCAAGATATTATCTATGTACGTTGATTGGGATAACCCAATCAGCCTCCTTTGTCTATCTCTATAGAGTTTTATCCCTAAAACATAGGAAGTTTCTCCCATGTCCTTCATGGAGAAATTCTTACAGAGGTACGCTTTGACGCTTTGTAACATTTTTAAGTCATTCCCAATGATTAGGATGTCATCAACATATACGACTAAAAATATGACCATCCTCCCACTGGACTTCTGATACACACAGGATTCTTCCGAATTCTTGAGAAAACTAGACGATCTAATAATCTCGTCGAATCAAAGATTCGAACTTCGTGAAGCTTGTTTAAGTCCATAAATGGACTTCTTAAGCTTACATACCATACCCGAGTTTTCACTGGACGTAAAACCTTCTGGCTATTCCATATAGATTTCTTCATCAATAAATCCATTTAGAAAAGCCGTTTTGACATCCATTTGCCAAATCTCGTAGTCATGATACGCAGCTATATAAAGCAAAATTCGAATAGACTTAAGCATTGCTACTGGTGAAAAAGTTTCATCGTAGTTGATGCCAGGTCGCTGCGTGTAACCTTTTGCTACGAATCGGGCCTTGTAAGTTTCAACCTTACCGTCAGGCCCTCGCTTCTTCTTGTAAACCCATTTACAACCGATATGAACAATTCCTTCGGGAAGCGGAACCAAGTCCCAAACTTGATTCTCATGCATTGAGTCTATCTCGGATTTCATGGAACTTTGCCATTTCACGGAGTCGATGTCTAACATCAATTCTCTATAGGTAAAAGGATCTGTCTCTTCAACTAAAAGAACATATAGACTCTTTTCTTGTATCAAATACAAGCGTTTAGGAGGTCTAGATACCCTTTCTGACCTACGGAGTGTGTTGAAGGTCCTTCATCTACTTAAACTTCAGGTTCCTCCGTTGGTTCATTGTTTTCAGGTTGGAATTCATCAAGTTCAACCTGTCTATGATTACCACCTTATGAAAAAATTATACTTCTAGAAATCTTACGAAGCGAGCTACGAACACATTTCGATGCTCGGTATCATAGAACAAATATCCCATCGTATTCGAAGGATATCCGAGAAACCTAAACTTTTTCTCTCGAGGCGAAAACTTATCTTGCTGAGTCACTCTAACATAGGCAGGATAACCCCAAACCTTAATATAACTAAGATTTGGTCTCCTACCGAACCATATCTCATACGGTGTCGTAGGAACAGCTTTTGAAGGAATCTTATTCAAAAGATGTGCAGCTATTAAAAGAGAGTAGCCCCATAAGAAATAGGGAAAATCTGTGAAACTCAACATCGATCGGACCATATCCAATAAAGTTTGATTTCTCCTCTCAGACACTCCATTGTGCTGTGGAGTACCTGGAGGAGTATATTGAGCGAGAATCCCATTCTCTTTCATATAATCAATGAACTCACCACTCATATATTCTCCGCCTCGATCAGATCGAATGCATTTAATATATTGACCAGTTTGTTTTTCTACTTCATTTCGGAAATCTTTTGAACTTTTCAAAGGTTTTCGATTTATGTCGCATCAAATAGACATAATCGTACCGTGACAGATCATCGGTAAAGGTAACGAAGTACGAATAACCACTGTGAGTAGTCTGACTTAGTGGACCACATACATCAGAATGTACAAGTTCCAGTAAGTTAGTGGCACAATGTCCAACACCTGAAAATGGTGCTTTGGTCATCTTACCCTGAAAACAAGATTCACAAGTTGGATAGGATTCAATGGTGAGATCGGGTATCAAACCATTCCTAACCAATTGGGTAAGGCGTTTAACGCCTATATGACCTAGCCGCATATGCCAAAGTTCAGTATTTTTAACAACAGGTAAACTACGTTTATTAATTCCAGTATTCAAAATATCTTTTGAAGTTTGCAATGTATAATGACCATGTTTATTTGGAAAACAAAGGATCTGAGTATTACGTTTATCATATAAATACAAAGAACAGTTCTTAATATTAATACGATAGCCTTCTGTATCCAATACAAAAAGAGACATAATATTAGCTACACATCCAGGTACAAAATAACAGTCATTTAACAAAAGTGCCCTTTCGGCAAAAGGATATCGCATACTCCCATTGCAACTACATCCAGTGAGTCCCCACTCCCGAATCGCAACTGCATCTTCCCAGGCTTCAGTTTCCTATTTCTTTCAGAACCTGTAACGAATTACAAATGTGAATGGGACAAGCAGAATCTAAAATCTAGTTGGATGTAGCGGCTTCACAAGCCAAAGATATATCAATAACTGGAAAAATAAATGTACCTGATATAAATGCTCTCTCCCTTCTCAGCTGGGCAATGTATTCAGGATAGTTCCTTTTCCACTGTCTGACCTTGCTACAGTGATGACACTTGTCCTCAGAAGCCCTCTTGGGCTTAGCTATCTTTGCTTGTGGTTGAGGACCAATACCCTTCTTCTTCTTTCCCTTTGACCAAGTCTGGGAAGAAGCAGAAAGTGAAGTAGGTCTGGGAGGGCGAGTCGGTACTCCCTTCTTGAGGTCCTCTTCCTCCGTGAGCAATATCCTATGCAACTCTTGGTAGGTACAGATAATCCCGCTCATGTTGAAGTACATCACGAACTGGCGATAAGAAGCTGGTAGTGAACCAAGAATGACACTCCTACCGAGAATGTCATTCAGAATGAGATTATGTTGCTTCAATTGATCGATCAAATCGATCATCTGAAGAACATACGGGCTAATAGCTTGCCCCTCATCCAATCGCGCATGGAACAGTTCCATTGCGACCTTGTGAACAATAACTTGTTCTTGGTTCTCAAACGATTGTCTTAATCGTGTCATCATACTATACGCTTCTGACATGCCATAATATTGTTTCTTGTTCCCCGATGAAAGCAAACTTAAGATGTATGATTTAACTTTTAAATCATCATCCTTCCAAGCTTGGAAGACTTCGCGTTCTTCCGGTGTAGCGTCCTTTGCCACAGCAAGTGGCAGTGGACCCTCAAAAATATATCCCAAATTCTCGGAATCGAGGACAATCCTCAAATCCAAATCCCAATCGGCGAAGTTATTAGTGCCCTTGAGTTTGTTTACATCAAGCATATGCGCAAACTGATTAGTGGATGGTGCCGCCATCGAAAATCTATCATATAGATCACGAAAAATGGTTAGCAGAAATTAAGCAGTTTCATATAATATCATAAGCATAAACTAGATCATGGATTTTTAATCTAAAAATGCCCATCCCACTAAATCATGTAATATTGTAATCCCCAAACAGAATACAAAGATTTAATAATTAAATTAAATGCAAATAGTGAAAAGTGGATCCCATGAATATATTTAAGCTCACAGTAGAGGCACACTCTCGCCTACGTATATTCATCAGTGAGACAACTCATTTGTCAATCACTCACTAGTGACTCCTGGGTTTCCGGTCCTGGTCGTTTCTCATTGTGACTGCTAAGGCAAGCCCACAAGGAGACGTACTAAGGTTAAACTTGTCAATGATAAACTCAAGCTACTTGCGTAACCCTGACAGCTAGGGCACATTCAGGATTCCTCTTTCGCTTGAATTTATCTAGTATCTAATATACATCCGGCAAAAATAAATCTCTATCGGCTACACCCTCACAGCAGAGGCACAGTCTCAGATGTAGTCACAGAGAAATATTCATAAACCGTATTGACAAGATGGACCATATAACATGCATCAAATACATAATTACATTTAAACCTTATTAATTAAGGATTTTCCGCTAAGTGTCATACACCATAAATCTAATAAAATTAGATTAAAACATGCATATATAAAGTTAAACATGATTAAACATTGAATTTAAAAGGGCTAATCATATTAGGGGGCCTAAAATCAGACTCACTCTGATACCATTTTGATGGGTTTTTATGGAGGAAATCCGGTAACGCAGCGGAATAGTGGAAAATCAAAATTTTCCGATTTCAAAACTTTTCTCGGATAAATTAAATTAAATTATTTATTTAATTACCCAATTATCAAATTATGAAATATTACACAAGAAATCAAATTTTTGTGTAATTACAAAATTACCCTAAAACTTTGCATTTTGTTCATTTTAGTCCTAAATTGTTCGAAACAATTTTGGATGATTCTAAATCATTACTAATATGAATTTAACATGTTCTACACATTGAAATTCAAATTGCAACAAAAATTCCCAAAATTTTCCCTAAAGCCGTGAGCAGCTACATGGCCGAATTGTGCATTTTGTTCCTTTTGTGTTCAAAACACATTAAAATGAAATCCAATTGACCCAATATTTTATATGCATCATATACACATCCAAATACATAACATAAATGAAAATTCCCAAATTTGGAAGTGGTCTTAAACCCTAATTTTTCAATTTCAACAAATTGGACAAATTAGACCAAATTAATTAAATCCAACACTTCAATCAAGTTTCTTCCATTTCAATCAAGCCTCACCACAATGAAAAAACTATAGAAAAAATCTAGGTCATTTAATAGTGGGTCAATAACTCTAGAATGGCAACAAGTTTCTCAAACCATCAAAAGAATGCTTATTAACTCATTAGTAACATTCTATGATCTTTATATATGCATAACCCTATCATCAAACTTCCATCCAAAAAAAACACAAAGAATAAAGAATAGAAAAACATGAGAACATCATAGTATGTAGCCTATAACACAAGGAATATTTTTCTCTCTAATAGTAAGTTGAAGAAACTTACTAAAATTCCAAGCTTTTCTTGTTTTTCTTTTTCTTTCTCTCAAGCTTCTTTTGTTTTCTTCAATGGATTTTTTGATAAGTGTTTTGACTTAATGGAACCCTAAAAATGAAACAAACAAATTATACCAAAAATTATAGCCTTGGCCGAAAATGTGGTATTTGAAAATATCATGATATTTTTCAATTGTTTCATTTAAAGCCTTTTATCAACTTGCAACTTTAATCATCAAACAATTTAATGAAATAAAGTAAGTCAACAAAGGCAACTCAAGTCATTAAAATAAATATCATAAAATTAAAATTTTTATATTTTAATTAATTTAATCATTTAATAATTAATTAATTAATTAAATACAAATATATCAAATATATGTATTATATTTACAATAAATATCAAATACATATATATATATATATATATATATATATTTATGATATTAGTCAAATATCTAAATTGACAATTAATTAATGTGTTTTTGAATTAATCTAACATTAAATACAAATACACAAAAATTACGAAATGACTATTGGGTCCTTACACATGTACTTTTGTGTTTAACCTTTAAACGACTTATAAATAATCAGTATTATTTATAAATGTTGCCCTAGTGCTCTACGAGTATATTTCATTAGTGAGACTCTCTAGATTCAGACATATCCGTCATGAAATCCAATTTCGTATCTATAATTTATCCACCCGTAAATTATGACGACCATGGATAAACTCGCTGAATCATACAGGTCGAGGTCATGGCAAATGTATAATTCTTCCGTCATAGGTATCCGGATTTATCCCAGAGATATAGATGTAAACGTCAAATCTCTATGGGGACAATCCTGTCGACGTCTCTATTAGCAATCTCTAAAAGATCACTTAGAACCGACTTCTAAAGTGTACCACGAGCCCATGATTTTTATCTGATTGCTAATCATATGGACTATCTATGCTCTGTACACAGAACTGACGGATCCTATCTCGATACACACAGGACACCCTGAGGATCTATCCACACCCAACGAAAAGGCGGAGGTCTGATATAAATAGATCAGTGACGTGACTGCCATCTAATTGTGGAAGATATCTCATGCTCCCACAGTGGTATCTCAAGTCAAAGAATCACAAGTGCTACTCAACCCGAGAAGATTCTTATTGACGTTGGTGTACTATCCATTAAGAAACTTCGGTGAGTCGTTCAATGTTTATCCGCTATAAACACCTACATGTCTATACTAGTCTCCAAGACTTATGGTTCATTGAGAAACCATTGGAATCTTATATTCCAGTATACGACATGTACCGGTCTCAACGGGTTTATTTTACTGACCAAGTAGTGTAAACCTTGACCAGGAACTGTCTGAGAATGACAACGTCATGATATAACTCAATGTCAGTTGCGACGCTTTTGCAACAGCATCATGGCTTTACCATATTAAAAGATACATTATATTATAGAAATTGCATATATTATTCAAAATAATAACGTTTTATGGCTTGGTGGTGTAGGGATCAGGATCTCACCTTGAGGTCCTAGATTTGAATTTAGGGAGTGTGTTTCTTGTAAAAGCCTGAGAAGCCGGGGGTTTTACCCGCTCCGCTTAAGATAGAGAGGGTGGTTTGCTGACGGAGTTTCCAACGATTCCAATAATAATAATAATAATAAAAATAATAATAATAATAATAATAAATAAATAAACACATGGATAAAATTTTAGATTATATGGATATAAAAAATTGATTTGATGTCATATTTAAGTTAAATTTGATTAAAAGAAAAATAGCCATAACATCTTCAATTATGAAAAATGTAAGTGATGAATAGTCACATAAGTTTTAATGACATCAAATATTGTAATTAGACATGAGAATATAAAAAATTAAGAGGGAAATTATTATATTTGTGTTTAATTTGAATGAGATAGCAAAATATTTATTTTCCTAAATATAATATATATAGTTGCCCACAGGCCTAAAAATATTATGCGTTAGTAAATATGATGTTAGTCCCGTTATGAAGAATTAAATCTATTACATGTTATATTTTTTGCCCACATGATAGTTATAATGATGCATTGACTTATTTAATTTGGAAATTTATATGGGTAGATTTTCCTTATATGTATTTTATGCTTCAATTACTATATGTAAGTCTTTTGTTTATTTGTTTTGTAGCTTTTCAATCTAATGTGGTTCCCAATTATGATACATTTCGTATCCATTTTTCTGAATGGTGACAATTTTAAAGATTGAAAGGAGAAAATTATCCTTACATTGGGCTGCATGGACATTGACCTAGTATTTAGAGTGGATGAACCACCAATGCCTACGGAGTTGAGCACTGAATAAGAGAGAGCATCTTCTGAACAGGGGGATCAATTTAACCGCTTAAGTATGACGCTCATTAAGGCTTATATTGGGAAAAGCATTCGTGGTTCCATTCCTGATTGTGTTAGGGTGAAGGTTTACCTTACTACTATTGAGTAGCAATTTGATACATCTGACAAGGCAATGGAAAACACTCTGATGAATAAATTATCATCATTGTAATTTAATGGCACCAAAGAAGTGCATGAGAATATTATGGAAATGAGGGATTTGGCTGAATAACTCAAGTCCTTGGAAATTGATATTTTTAGTTTTTATTGGTTCACTTTATCTTTAATTCTCTACCTAATGAATATGGACCTTTCAAAATTTCCTATACACACAAAAGGAAAAATGGACAATTAATGTATTTTTGACTCTTTGTGTGCAAGAGGAAGGGAGGTTGAATCAAGAAAGGATGGAAAGTGCCCATACAGTGACTCGAGGAAAGAAATATGACAAGAATGACAAAGGAAAAAAGAAAATCGCCTCTTAATCAAGCTAATAAGGACGTTATTAAGTATTTTTTTCTGGAAAAAGAAATGACATATGAAGAAATATTGCACCAAATACAAGACTTAAGAACCTACCTGGAATAAGTCAAGCAAACCCCTCCACGTGTTCTAAGCCCTAAGAACCGCGAATCTTGATTTTTTGTAAGAGAAATCATTCCAATATCAATTCCAACCCTTAAGGAACCTTGCATTTAAGAACCTTTCTTTATTTCTTTGGAAAATCTTGAACAGCGATACAACGCCACAACGTTTGCCACACATTGGTAAGTTTTTATTCCGTAGAACCAAGGAAGAATCCACTCCCTCAAGATGACACAAGTCACTTTATTTTGTAAAAAATATGTTCTTAATTAATTATCAATTACAATTGATAATGCCCCTTTAAATAAGTGGGTAACCCTAATTCTACCCAATTATAGTAAAACTCTTGTAAAATAAACCCAATAATACATAAAATATTTTAAAATTTCGTGCATGAGATTTCTAATTTAATTAAAGTTTAGCCCAACACTTAAACATCTCATAACCTTAAAAATATGAAACATAAAAGCTGTAGGGATAATTTCTTCTATATTTTGCCCAAGAAGGCTTCTGAATTATACTTTGATATAAACTTCAAAGTTGTAGATCCACACGTCCTTTTTCTAATGAAACTTGAATCACTAACATCGGAGGTCGGATGAGAATGTTACGTCCAAAATACGAAGTCTGCACAAATCTAATTACCACTAATGCACCATTCAAAATTTAATCCTGAAATCAATCAAGACAGCCTATGCACGTGGAAAACTCATTCCATTCTTGCCTTAGACATAATAAAGCCTTCATATAAAATCTCATGTACGGACCATGTTGGGGTTTTGTAGGGGCAAATCTAGGTAAACGCAGCGGAACGCGGAAAATCAAAATTTTCTGATTTCAAAAGTTTTTCGCGGGCAATTAAAATAAACTTATTTATTTTAATTACTCAATACTTAAAATCTGTAATTTTTACCTAAAAATCAGATTTCTTTATATTTTCCTAATTGACCCCAAAATTTTCATTTTATTCATTTTGGTCCTTAATTTATCAAATACATATTTAAGTGATTCCAAATCAATCCCAAAATGATTTATACATGTCCAACACATCACAATACAAGTTTCAATAAAATTCCAAATTTTTATGAAATTACCGAGAGGTCCTTGAACTTTTCAGGATTTATAATTTAGTCCAATCTTGTTCAAAACAAGTTAAGATCAAATCCAATCAATCCCATATTTAATATACATCATATATACATCAATACCCAACACATATATGAAAGGTTTCAAATTTAGATAGGGTTAAGAACCCTAATTTTATAATTTCTTCAAATTGACAAATTACACCAAATTATTCAAATTCAATAGTTTAATTCAATTTTCACAACACCAAACAAGTCTCACCACTTTGAAATAACACAAGAATAATTCTAGGTCATCAATGAGTGGCCTAACAACTCTAGAATGGCAACTTGATTATCAAATAATCAAAAGAAAGCTTAATAACCAATTATATGCTTACTTTGTTAATCACACAAGTTTCATCTTTCAAACAAGTTCCTAACCATTTAATTACATACTTAAAGAGTAGAGAAAATTCTAAGCAAAATATGTTGAAGCCTAGAATCATAGAAACAAATTTCTAGTTGAAGAAAGTTAGAAAATACTTACAAAATTCGAACTTTTGCTTGATTTTTCCTTTGTTCTTCAACCTTTTTCTCTCAAACTTTCTTTGTAATTATTTTAGTAACTTGTTATGTTGAATTAAAATGAAACAAAAAAAGCTTATATATTTTCCCTTGATGGCCGAAACTAGCAAGGAAAATATATCAAGATATTTTCAATTTGTTTCAATTAATTAAATGAAAAAGATATACTTGACTATTAGATATTATATCATTAAAGCATTTAATGAAAAATAACAAGTGTATCTAATTAAAAATGGCCATTTAAAAGGTAAATCATGACTTAAGATATTTTCAATTTAATTAATTTAATCATTTAATATTTAAATAATTAAATACAAATATCTTAAATATATGTATTATATTTACATTAAATAATCAAAATACATATATCAATGATATATGTCAAATATCATAATTTGACATTTAATTAATGTGTATTTAATAAAATCAAATATTAAATACAAATATGCATCAATTAGGAAATGACCATTAGGTCCATTTGCATGTATTTTTCGTTTAACCGTTAAACGACTTATAAATAATCAGTATTATTCATAAAAGTTGCCCTAGTGCTCTACGAGTATATTTCATTAGTGAGACTCTCTAGGTTCAGACATATCCATCATGAGATCCAATTTCGTGTCGATAATCTACCCACCCATAAATTATGAAGAACACAGATAAACTCTCTGAACCATATTCTCTATAGGCAAAAGGGTCAGTCTTTCCACTAAGAGAACATCGAGATTCTTTTCTTGTATCAAATACAAGAGTTCAGGAGGTCCAGATACTCTTTGTGACCTATAGAGTGTGTGTGTTAAAGGTTCTTGAACTTCAGGTTCCTCCGTTGGTTCGTTGGTTTCAGGTTGCAATTCATCAAGTTCAACCTTTCAGACAAAAATTCCATCTCTAGAAATTTTGCGAAGCGAGCTACGAACACATTTCAATGCTCGGTATCATAGAACAGATATCCTTTCGTATTTGAAGGATATCCAACAAACCTAAACTTCTGCCCTCGAGGCAAAAGCTTATTCTGTTGAGCCATCCTAACGTATGCAGGACAGCCCCAAATCTTAACATAACTAAGATTCGATTTCCTACCGGTCCATATCTCATACGGAGTCGTAGGAACAACTTTAGAAAGAATCTTATTCAGTAGATGAGCGATAGTTAAAAGAGCATAACCCCATAAGTAATAGGGCAATAACTCAATATCGATCGGACCATATCCAATAATGTCTGATTTCTCATTTTTGACACTCCATTGTGTTGTGGAGTACCTAGAGGAGTATATTGAGCGAGAATCTCATTCTCCTTTAAATAATTAGTGAACTCTCCATTCATATATTCACCGCATTGATCAGATCGAAGGAATTTAATATATTGACCAGTTTGTTTTTCTACTTCATTTCAGAATTCTTTGAACTTTTCAAAGATTTTCGATTTATGTTTCATCAGATAAACATAATCGTACCGTGACAGATCATCGGTAAAGGTGATGAAATATGAAAAACCACTATGTGCAGTCTGACTCATAGGACCATATACATCAAAATGTACGAATTCTAATAAGTCAGTGGCTCGGTGTCCAACACCCGAAAATGGGACTTTGGTCATTTTCACCCCGAATGCAAGATTCACAAGTTGGATAAGGTTCAATGGTGAGATCATGTATCAAACCATTCCTAACCAATTAGGTTAGGCGTTTCACGCCTATATGACCCAACCTCATGTGCCACAGTTCAATATTATTTATATCAGATTGTTTAAGTTTATTAATTCTAGTATTAAAGATATCTTATGAGGTACACAATATGTAATGACCATGCTCATTTGGACAATAAAGGATCTGAATAGTATTTCTATCATATAAATACAAAGAACGATTCTTAATATTTACATTATATCATTCAGTATCTAATACAAAAAGTGACATAATATTCGTCATACATCATGGCACAAAATAGCAGTCATTCAACAAAAGTCTCCCACTGGGTAAAGGAATCTCACATATACCCACTGCAACCGCATCCAGAGAGTTGTCACTCCCGAATCGCAACTACATCTCCCCATATTTCAGCCGTCTACTTTTCGTCAGTAGGACAAGCAGAATCTAAATTCCAATTAGATGTTATAACTTCACAAGCCAATGAGATATCAATAATAGGAAAAATAAAAGTATCTAATGTCGATGCTCTTTCCCTAATGATCTAGACAAGGTAGTCTGGACAGTTCCTCTTCCAGTGCCCACCTTTTGGCAGTGATGGTATTTATCTTCAGAAGCTCTTTTAGGCTTCGCTACCTTAGCCTGCAGAGGAACATTGAAACCTTTCTTCTTCTTTTCCTTTTGTCTTATTCCCCTTCGACTTAGATTGGGAAGAAGAAGAAAATGAAGTAGATTTCGGAAGGCGAGTCAGAACTCTCTTCTTTAAATCCTCATCCGCTGTGAGAAGCATCATATACAACTCAGACATAAGAGTAGTGAATCTCATTCATGTTGAAGTACATGACAAACTGACGATATGACGCCGGGAGAGAATCAAGTATGGCACTCTGACCTAGAGTATCATTGAGAGGGAAATCACTGCGCCTCAATTGCTCGATCAAATGAAGCACACGTGTGCTCACAGCCTGTCCCTCTTAAAGTTTGGAATGGAAAAATTCCATTGCAACTCTATGAACCACGATCTGTTCTTAGTTCATGAACGATTCACGAAGTTGTGTCATCATGCTATATGCATCGTGCATCTCAAAGTATTGCCTCTTCATCTCAGAATAAAGAGAATTGAGAATGAATGATTTAACCCTTAAATCATCATCTTTCTATTTACGGAAAATCTCCATCTCTTCAGGCGATGCATCCTCTGATATAGCAAGGGATAATGGACCTTCCAAAATGTATCCCAGCTTTTCGGATTCGAGGACAATCCTCAAATCCATATCCCAGTCCGTAAAGTTCTCAGCGCCATTAAGGTTATTCGTATGAAGCATACGAGCGAAAAGATTGGTTGAAGGTGCCGCCATCGCAAATCTATCAAATATACATCGAATCAGTGGTTAGTAGACAAAACAGTTTCATATTATATCAAAAGCATTAAATAGATCATGGATTTTTAATCTAAAAATGCATCTTCCATTATTTCATGCAAAACTGTAATCCCCAGACAGAATACAAATCATGCGATAATCAAATCATAACATAATAGTGAAAGGTGGACCCCGTGAATATATTTCAGCTCACAGCTTTGCCACGTTCTCTCCTACGTATATTCATTAGGTAGACAACTCATTGTCGATCACTCACCAGTGACTCCTAGATTTTTGGTCTTGGCCGTTTCTCGTTGTGACAGCTTTGGCACGTTCACAAGGAGGCGTACCAAGGTTAAACTTTGATAAATTCAAGATACTTGCGTAACCCTGCAGCTTTGAC
This sequence comes from Zanthoxylum bungeanum, assembly GCA_019454045.1. Classification (NCBI taxonomy): domain Eukaryota; kingdom Viridiplantae; phylum Streptophyta; class Magnoliopsida; order Sapindales; family Rutaceae; genus Zanthoxylum; species Zanthoxylum bungeanum. The sequence goes on from SKCR01017715.1 coordinate 20,506, forward strand.
ACGTTCAGGATCCCGCTTTCGCTTGAATTCACCTAATATCAAAATATATCCGGTATAGATAAATTTCTACCAGCCATATCCTCACAACTTTGGCATGTTCTCAGATATAGTCGTAGATTATTTATCTATAAGCGGTATTGACAAGACGGACCAAGTAATAATAATGTAATATGCATCAAATACATATTAAATATAAACTTTATTTAATCAAATTAAATAAACACATGCATGCATAAAGTAAAGATTAAATTAAACATTGAATTTAAAGGCATAATCATATCAAGTGTTCAGAATCAGACTCGTTCTGATACCATTTTGTTGGGGTTTTATAGGGGCAAATCCGGGTAAATGCAGCATAACGCGGAAAATCGAAATTCTTCGATTTCAAAAATTTTTCTCGGGAACTTATTTATTTTAATTACTTAATACTTAAAATCTGAAATTTTTACCCTAAAACCTAATTTCTTTATATTTTCTGAAATGACCCCAGAGGTTTGTATTTTATTCATTTTGGTCCTTAAATTATCAAATACATATTTAAGTGATTCCAAATCAATCCCAAAATGATTTATACATGTCCAAAACATCAAAATACAAGTTGCAATAAAATTTCCAAATTTTTTGAAATTATCGAGAGGTCCCTGAACTTTCAAGGATTTACAATTTAGTCCAATCTTGTTCAAAACAAGTTAAGATCAAATCCAATCAATCCCAAATTTAAGATACATCATATATACATCAATACACAACAAATATATGAAAAGCCTCAAATTTAGAAAGGGTTAAGAACCCGAATTTTATAATTTCTTCGAATTGACAAATTACACCAAATTAATCAAATTCAATAGTTTAATTCAATTTTCACAACATGTCTCACCACTTTGAAAAAACACAAGAACAATTCTAGGTCATCAATGAGTGGCTTAACAACTCTAGAATGACAACTTGATTATCAAATAATCAAAAGAGAGCTTAATAACCAATTACAAGCTTACTTTGTTAATCACACCTGCTAACATCTTTCAAACAAGTTCCCAACTATTTAATTACATACTTAAAGAGTAGAGAAAATTCTACGCAACACATGTTGAAGCCTAGAATCATAGAAACAAATTTCTACTTGAAGAAAGTTAGAAAATACTTACAAAATTCAAAATTTTGCTTGATTTTTCCTTTGTTCTTCAACATTTTTCTCTCAAACTTTCTTTGTAATTATTTTCGTAACTTGTTATGTTGAATTAAAATGAAACAAAAAAGCTTATATATTTTCCCTTGATGGCCGAAACCAGCAAGGAAAATATATCAAGATATTTTCAATTTGTTTCAAATAATTAAATGAAAAAGATATACTTGACCTTTAGATATTTTATCATTAAAGCATTTAATGATAAATAACAAGTGTATCTAATAAAAAATGACCATTTAAAAGGTAAATCATGACTTAAGATATTTTCAATTTATTTAATTTAATCATTTAACATCTAAATAATTAAATACAAATATCTTAAATATATGTATTATATTTACATAAAATAATCAAAATACATATATCAATGATATATGTCAAATATCACAATTTGACATTTAATTAATGTGTATTTAATAAAATCAAATATTAAATATAAATACACATCAATTAGGAAATGACCATTAGGTCACTTTGCATGTATTTTTTGTTTAACCGTTAAACGACTTATAAATAATCAGTATTATTATTCATAAAAATTGCCCTAGTGCTCTACGATTATATTTCATTAGTGAGACTCTTTAGGTTCAGGCATATCTGTCACGAGATCTAATTTCGTGTCCATAATCTATCACTCGTAAATTATGACGAACACGGATAAACTCTCTGAACCATACAGGGCGAGGTCATGGCATACATATAATCCCTCCATCACAGATATCCAGATAATTCCAGAGATATAGATATAAATGTCAAATCCTTATAGATATAATCACGTCGACGTTTCTATTAGCAATCTCTTAATAACACTTAGAACTAACTTCTACAGTGTACCAGAGGCCCATGGATTTAACAGATTGCTAATTCCATATTGAATACATATGCTCTGTACACAAAATTGATGGATCTTTTCTTGACACACAGGATATCCTGAGCATCAGTCCACACCCAACGAACATGCGGAGGTATGATCTAAATAGATCAGTGACGTGACTGCTATCTAAGTGTGGAGGATAACTCATATATCCATAGTGGCATTTCAAGTTAAACAATCACTATGCTCACTCAATCCGAGAATATTCTTATTGTCGTTGGTGTACCATCCATTAAGAATCTTCAGTGTTTATCCAATATAAACACCTACACGTCTATACGAGTCTCCAAGACTCATGGTTCATTGAGAAGCCATTGGAATCCAAGATTCCAATAAATGACATGTACCAGTCTCAACGGGTTTACTTTACTGACCAAGTAATGTAAACCTTGACTAGGAACTATCTAAGATGGACAACACCATGATACAACTCAATGTTAGTTGCGACGCTTTTGCAACATTATCATATATAAACATTCTAAGGTATATTATGTCTTTACCATATATAAAGTGATGTTATATAATAGAAACTGTTTATTTTATTCATAATAAAATATTACATAAGTATTTACAAGAAAATATATAAGAAAATTGGCGCTCTGAGGATCAACCCTAACATACTAAACTCCAGATACTAAGGAATCTTCCAAATCCAAAACAAAGCCCAAATACATTATTCTGACCAAGCCATGCAATCAGCCACAACTTCAAATTAACTTGGCCCAACAAACATAGCTCATTTTTGATCACATCACATCTGACAAGGCAATGACAAACACTCTAATGAACAAATTGTCATCATTGAAATTTAATGGCACCAAAAGAGTGCGTGAGCACATTATGGAAATGAGGGATTTGGCTTCACAACTCAAGTCCTTGGAAATTGATATTTTTGAGTCATTTTTGGTTCACTTTATCCTTAATTCTCTGCCTAATGAATATGGCCCTTTCAAAATTTCCTACAACACACAAAAGGAAAAATGGTCAATTAATGAACTTCTGACTCTTTGTGTGCAAGAAGAAGGGAGGTTGAATCAAGAAAGGATGGAAAGTGCCCATACAGTGACTCGGGGAAATAAATATGACAAGAAAGACAAATGAAAAGGAAAAACTCCTCTTAATCAAGCTAATAAGGACGCTATTAAGTATTTTTTCTGTAAAAAGAAAGGACACATGAAGAAATATTACACCAAATACAAGACCCGGCTTGAAAAGAAAGGTAATCATATCTCTCTAGTATGTTACGAATCTAATATGATTTATGTTTCTCATAATACTTGGTAGATTGACTCTGGTTCTACAATCCAAGTTGCCAATATCATGCAGGGCTTCTTAAACCAAAGGAAACCGATGTAAAGTGAACGTGCAATCTATTTAGGAAACAAGATGCCTTCATATATGGAAGCTGTCGGGACCTACAGACTTGTTCTTAATTCTGGCTTTATTTTAGACCTAGATAAACCTTTTATATTCTATCTTTTTCAAGTAATCTTATTTTTATTTCAAGACTTTTACCTCTGGGATTTAGTTTTAGTTTCATTGGGACATCTTTTCATTTGTTAAAAGATTATGTTATTATTGGGGATGAGATTATGGATGATGGTTTGTTTAAACTTTATTTAAACCATACTTTTGATTATAACCTTATGACTATGTATGATGATATTGGTGTAAAAAGAATCATTTCAATTGAGAAATCCTCCATATTGTGGCACAAGAGATTGGGTCATATTTCCATTGACTGAATCAAAAGATTAGTAAAAGATGGTGTAACAACTGATAGTTTTTACTACTGTATACAATTGTACTGTTACGAAAGGGATGAAGGTACATAGAATAAATTATATTGAGGCTCAAATATACTCATGAGGTGACTTTAGGGACAATCGGTAAATTTCTCGAAGTCCCGGTACGAGACTGTATGGTGTTTCCTTTGGACCGCCCATGGTATTTGGGGCGTAACATTTTCATAAAATCTCTTATTTTTATGAATTTTATATCGTCGAAAAGCTGAGATCGAGACCTACAACTTCCACATTGAACATTTTTCCAAATTCAGAGCAGAAACTGGTCAAAAATGCAAGTCAAAATTCGGATGAATAGTGATTTCGGGTTTAAATAGAGAAATCTCAAATTTTCTAGACTTTTCTAGACTTTTCCCCATCTTTCCAAATATCAAACACCCCCCACTATATAAAGGGCTTACTATTCACAAATCTCAAATTTTGGAAAATAAAAAAGAAAGAAAAGAACGTGAAGAGAGAAGGAAAAAGAAGAGAAGAAGAAGAAAGAAAAGAAGGAGGAGAAAGAAAAGAAGGAGGAGAAAGAAAAGAAGAAGAAGAAGAAGGATAAAGAAGTAAGAAACAAAGAATGGAGGAGCTTGGCAACCATGGAGATTTGGGAAATCAAGAGGAAAAGGTGAGAAACCCATAACCCAAATTTTAGTTAAATTATAAGTTTAATGATTTGATGCTTGTGTTGCGTTGTGAACATGGACATGATGATGATTGTATGATTTTGTATTTTGAAACAATGGAAATATTGATAAACCATAATTTCTTAAGTTTGGGTATGATTTGATAAAGTGTGTAATATGGATTAGAAATTGAAATATTGATAAATAGAAGGTTTGATGTATGTTAAATTGAGTGTATGATGATGTATACATGTCTTAAACCAATTTCCCAAAATCAGTTTTAAACCCCCCAGTTCCACCCTAGCGCATTAGAGACCGCCCTTAGGGTCTCGTATCAATAAATATATATGCCTTACATCAAAATATGATTGTGACAAGCCTCGTAGGTAAAACCTATTAACGTACCGTTAAGCTTAGTAGATATCAAGGTTTATTTTACTATTATATATATATATATATATATATAGTAATCAAGTTCCTGATCCCAGATTATCCTCAGGTATCGCAACTCTCTTCGGTAATGGATCTAGTACCAGCCAGATCCCAAAACAGTGAGTGAACCTCTTTTCTTAAATTGGTTTTATTCATTAAGTTTTGATATCAGACTTATATTTTTACGCTTTAGGGAGTTAGATTTCTTTATTACAGATATTTCATGAAATTTATGTTTTAAGTTATGTTATGAACATAAAAGTTTTTAAAGCATGATTTTATGTTTTCCGGGGCATGAGGGAAAAACTCACCCCAGTATTTAACTTGAGACAGTATGAAATTGACGGAAAGAGGACATGTGCACATGTAGAGGACTGGGGGGACGGCGATACGTATCGCCCCCAGATCCTAGTTCAGGAATAGGGATGACAGATGCCCCGAAATCTTGGTTTCAGAGCTTGGGTGGTAGTATAGATCTGCACCTGCCAGTTCTAGTTTGTGGCTTGGGGTACGGCGATACGTAACGCCCCAATACCACAAGTTTCAGAGACAATAGTGGCATGCTTTGGGGGACGACGATACGTAACGCCATAAAGTCATGGATTTGCACTGCTGGCTATAGTTTGGCGTATGGGGGGACAACGATACGTAACGCCCTCATACGTCAAGTTTTTCAGACAGAGACAAATTTCAGAAAGAGTTTTTAGATACAGTTTTCAGAAAGAGCTTTTAGAAAAGAAAGTTTCCATAAACAGCAGTTTTATAAGAGATTCAGAATTTTAAAGCAGAAACCAGTTTTCTTATAAAGCTATTTCATGAGTTTTCGGTTTAGAACCAAATATTTTTATAATAGTTTTTTTTTAGTCCATTAACTTAGATCATATAATGATATAACCCTCACTCCAGTCTTTATGTTTTCCAGGATTCTCGGAGGACAAGCTCGGTAGGACGGATACTGATGCAGTCTCTAGGGATGGAGTCCACCAGTATGAGTCAGAGACATAGTGAGAGTCCAGTTATAGTCAAGTGTGAGACTTGTATAAGTCTTGATCGTGTATAGTCATTGTAAAATGATTATTATTAAATACAATAATTAATATTGAGTTTATTTTCTTTGTTTTTGAGTTGGGCTACGGTCCCATACAAAATATAGTCATATAAAGAAAAATATATTAGTTTCTATTATGGTTAAATAGTCAGAGGCTTATGGGGTTAATAGTGCTATCCCATGCAGGTAACATCTTACAGATTGAGGATGTTACAAAGATGGTATTAGAGCCAGGTTTAGGGAGTCAGTGACTGCAGTGGGCAGAGTGATGGGGTCTGGTATACGCAGTTTGCCCGGGATACTCGTATGCGAGGCACTACCTCTCCAGTATCTGATCATCGAGTACGTCCTCAAAGTTCCATAAACAGGTTAATAAGCCATCCAAAACTGTTCAAATAGTATCCCTTACGAGAACAACTGTATTTTAGATCCATGTTTAGAATCTTCTCTGAAGATATTCTAAACCATTACCAGGAGTATAGACTAGTTACGAAACCAGATAGTAAGATTCTAAGAAGAATTACCCAAATGAATGGGATAGGAAAGCTATAAGTAAGCAAGAAGGATGTATAGGTGTTTAGACAGCCAGAAATAAAGAAAGATAAAGAGACGGAATGAAATAGTAAAGTCCTAAAGATACCCACCCATGAAAGTAGAAGGAGAAAAGAGAAAAAAAAAACTAGAGAGGAAAAATAAGAAATGTACCTAGATGTTAAAGAAACAAGAGATAGTAAGGGAAAAGATACAAAAGTAGAGGATAAAGAGAAAAACTAGGAGAAAAGTAAGGAGAGATGTAAGAGGGTAAAAGTAACTAAATATAAGAAGAGATCGAGATATAGAATCGGATCGATAAGGAAGTAAACATGGATAGAGGAATAGAAACATATAAGAAAATGACAAAATCGATAGTAGCAAGAATCAGAGACATGGAGTAAAGTAATAAAAGATAATACTAGAACTAGTAGTAAAGAAGAGTGTAGCAAGACTAAACCAGAATAAAATGTCGAGTAGGTCTAAGCAAAATTTCTTTTTCCCCAAGCGAGATTCCATTCATTCCCAGAAACTCTTCTAAAAGTTAACCTAATAATTTTTGAGTGTCTCGAATAGATAGTAAGTTCCCCGAATAATCAAGAACAACTATAAAACAGAAGAAATGAGAAATCAGGAATTTTGTGAAGGCTTCTAATAGATGAGAGACACTATAAGGATAAAGAGACTTTAGATTTCCCAAATTCAGACCCGTAGGTAAACAAGAAGAATGGCGACTGAGAAAACAATTAGTTCCCCTAGCCAAGGGATCCAATAGAAAAGGCCTTGATGAGCGGAAAATATATCAATATTTACCGCCCATTTTACTTAATATTTTGTTTAGTTTCTCGGGTTTGATGAACGTTTTGATGTGTTTTAGTTTATTTTTGTAGATAAAATAATATTGGGACTTAATGAAATCATTTAGGACGAAATATGGGTCAAATAAGGGCAATTATTGGACTTGATATTTTAATTTTGGAGATTGGAAACTTGAAAGGGCGTTTTGACGAAGTGCAGTTTTGGAAATTCCAGTTTTGTGCATCTGTCGTATTTTGGGCATAACGTTTTACTCAGATATCGGATTGAGCTGATTCAAGTTCCAGATTAACGAAGACTCAAAGATCTACAACTTTGAAAGACAAAATAATTTCGAATGCTGAAGATTTCATGCCCGAAATTGATGAACCATCCAGAAGTGTGTAGTGTGTAATTATTAAAGTCACTTTCAATCATTTTCAAAGCAAAAAATAAATTAATAAATAAATAATAAAAATTATCAAATCATCACCAAACATGATAAGAGATTAGTGGAGCAATTAATAATGGATTTGGTGGAGCAATTAGTGGAGCAATTAGTGGAGCAATTAATAATTGATTTGGTGGATGATTTGATGGAGGCAAAATTTTACCTATAAATACCTAGCCATTTCATTTGTAAAATTCATACTTTCTTCTAAGGAATTCCTTAAGAATACTAAGAAGATTGTATCTTGTTTGTTTATTTATAGCTTTCAGTAATTAATTTTCGTTTTCGCACTTTCCTTTCTTTACTTTTCAGTTTTTACTTTCCGCAATTTACTTTTACGCACAATACTTTTCTTTTATTTAATTTTCATTTTTTACTTTTCAGTAATGAGGAGGTAACTCCCCTTTGCTGGGGTAAAAGGTAAAACTTGTATTACTAATATTTAGATTAATCTCCCTTAATTATAATATATAAACTAGTTTTAACCTGACTAAACTGGATACCGCCTGATTGGTCGGTTGGTAATTAATTATTAAGTTGACTTAATCTGGATACCGCCTATATGGCTGGTTGGTAATTATCATGCAAAGTTAATATATTATATTAAGGGAGATATCTAAAATAGAAGTAATAAAAGTGGATCCTTTTACCTCATCATTTTCTTTTATTGTAATTTTACTTTATTTACTTTTCAGCAATTTACTTTCAGCATTTACTTTTCAGTATTTAATTTTTAGTATTTTACTTTATGTCTTTTCTTTTATTTAAGTTTTTACTACCTGTAAATATGTGTCGTAACTAAGCCAGTTATCTGGGGTTGTGATGAAATCCAATATCACCGCTTTATAAGGGGTTAAATTATAGTTTGGGTAATATAAAGGTTTATTTATTGAGTCTTAATCCTAATGCTTTTTATTAACTGGCCATTAATAAAATTGAACTAGTAAATCTAAAATGAACTAGACATAGGGATTTTAGGTTTAAGACCTTAGACTTAATAGCCCACGATCTTCCTTGAGGATAGATAACCCTTTAATAGATTTCCTTACAGGATAGGAATATACCTGTCGGGCGGGGGTAGCCATAATTGGAACTTAAACTTAATGAATCCAGATAATTTGGTTGACATAGACATATGGTTCAATTGGGTTAAACTGGGTATTTGTGTCTGACCATCGACAGAGGCTTACACATAATTTAGTGTTCCAAGTTAATAAATCAATATATTACCCAACTTTAAGATAACCACTTCATCTTTAAAATGATATTGGAAGAAATCACAACCCTAGATAGTTTTTAATATTAAATTTTCTTAAAATCTACTTTCGAACAATGTTATTTACTTGTTTTTAAATTTAGAATCGTCACCATTTCAAATCAATCAAACAACCTGTTAGATACTATTAATCATTTGACCTCATAAAATTAATAGATTAGATATTAAGTCCTCGTGGGATCGATATTTTTATACTACTTGAACGATACGTGCGCTTGCGTTATACGTGTGTGTTTACGCCGGTCAAGTTTTTGGCGCCGTTGCCAGGGACTTATTTATCTTTTACTATTAGTTTAGGGGTTAGATACGTTACTTGTATCTAATTTCTGTTTACTTATTATGTTTGTTTTCTTGTGTTTCAGGTTCTCAGAAACTACATGAGACGAACCAGAAGCTTTGAACTCCGATCGCTTGACCCAGAAATTGAAAGAACCATCAGACAGTTGAGAACGGAAAGGCGAGAAGGCCAAGAAGCTTTAGTCAACATGGAACCTGAACCGTTGGAGGTTGCACCACCAATTCCCATTCAAGAGAGAACCATTCCGGTGGTTGACAGACTCATTTCCTGTATTGTACTTCCTCCCTTACCAGCAAATGCGTGTGACATCAAAACATGCATTCAGATGATTCAACAGTCAGTTCAGTTCGGGGGGAATGCAACTGAAGATCCTAATGCCCACATCAGCAACTTCCTGGAAGTTTGCGGCACTTTTAACTACAACAGAGCATCAGAAGAAGCAATGAGACTGCGAGTTTTTCCATATTCCCTGAAGGACAGAGCTAAAGCTTGGATACATTCACTACCAGCAGGTTCTATCACAACTTGGAACACTTTAGCCACCAAATTCCTTGTAAAATACTTTCCACCGGCCAGAACTGCAAAGTTGAGGAATGACATCACATCCTTTGTACAACAAGATTCAGAATCCCTCTGCGAAGCTTGGGAAAGGTATAAAGATTTACTCCGGAAATGTCCTCACCATGAGATTCCAAAATGGCTACAAGTTCAGACCTTCTACAATGGACTTTCTGGAATAATGAGAACCACAATTGATGCTGCTGCTGGAGGAGCTTTAATGGCAAAAGGAGAAGATCAAGCCTGGGAACTAATCGAAGAAATGGCCAACAACAATTCCTTGTGGCCAACTGAAAGGAGCATGATCCAAAGAATTACAGGAATTTATGAAGTTGGAGCAAACACAACAGTGAATACCAGGCTGGATCAGATATGCAAATGTCTAGAAACACTTAGCACGCAAGTTGTGAACATCACTGGATCCACAAGTTCACCATATGGAGGAGCACCAGAGTCAAACCAACTTGAAGAAACGGTGAATTATGTCAGCAATTTCAACAGACAAGGGAACAATCCATATTCCAACACCTACAACCCAGGGTGGAGGAATCATCCCAATTTTTCATGGAGCAACAATTCAGGCCAACAGCAGAACTATCCACCTGAATTCCAGCAACAGAACAAAAGCCAGGAGCAAGCAAATGAACCAGGAATAACAGAAGTGTTGACCCACTTGAAAAAGATAGAAGTAAAACACGACTCTCACGCAGCAAGATATGATGCTATGTTTCAATCCCAAGCAGCATTAATTCAAAGTCAATCTACTTCTATTAAAGCACTGGAGAATCAAATGGGACAACTGGCAAATGCTCAGAGTTACAGACCGCCAGGTACCCTTCCTAGCAACACAGAGCCAAATCCAAGAAACATGGGGAAGGAGCAATGTCATGCCATTATGTTAAAAAGCGGTACTGAAATTAACAAAGATGTTGGAGTCAAAACAGCTGCTGAGGAAGTTCCAAAAGAAACAAAGCAACAAATGGAGGAAAAAGAAGCAAAGGAAAAAGAACAGATCACTCCACCTCCACCTTTTCCTCAACGTCTTCAGAAGAACAAATTGGACAAGCAGTTTTCTCGGTTCCTGGAGATCTTCAAAAAGCTGCATATCAACATTCCATTTGGAGAAGCGTTGGAACAAATGCCCACCTATGCCAAATTCATGAAAGATATTCTTTCACAAAAATGGAGATTGGGAGATTACGAGACATTAGCATTAACAGAAGAATGCAGTGCCATCATTCAGAGGAAACTTCCCCCAAAGTTGAAAGATCCTGGCAGTTTCACTGTTCCTTGCGTCATAGGAGAACATAACTTTGGTAAGGCTCTGTGTGATTTAGGTGCTAGTGTTAACTTGATGCCTTTTTCTATTTTCAGGAAATTACAGATTGGAGAAACAATGCCAACATCAGTCTCACTGCAACTTGCTGATACAACCCTTGTATTTCCAAGAGGCGTAGTTGAGGATGTGCTGGTCAAAGTTGACAAATTCATTTTCCCAGCAGATTTTATTGTCCTTGATATGGAGGAAGACGCAGACGTGCCAATCATCATTGGGAGACCATTCTTGGCTACAGGTCGAACCATTATTGATGTACAAAAAGGAGAATTAACCATGAGGGTACAGGACCAAGAAGTAACATTCAATGTTTTCAAGGCCATGAATTTCCCAGATGATGAAAAGAATGAGGAATGTTTCAGACTCGATGTGATACACAGTACCATTCAGAACTCCAATGCAATGCAAAGTTTTACTGACAAACTTAAAACATGTCAATTGCCTGTGGAGCCTAAAGATAAAGCGTCTTTTGTACTGAAGGAGCCAATTCTTGCACTACAAGCAACAGAAGAGAAAAAGTTCCACCAACTCAACGAATTGGAGGAATTTCACAATCAGCCTTTTGAGGATGCCAAATTGTACAAAGAAAAGGGCAAGAAGAGACATGATGAGAAGTTAGTGAGCATACAACTGGAACCAGGGCAGAAGGTACTGTTAAACAAATCAAGGGTGAAATTCTTCCCATGGAAGCCAAAATCACGGTGGTCAGGTCCATTTGTGATCACCAAAGTTTTACCAAATAGAGCCGTTGAGATACATGATCCTGACGCTAACAAAACTTTCAAGGTTAAAAACAAGCTTGTCAAGCACTACTGGGGAGAATCATTTGAGCGACAAAAAGAAAGTGTTACACTTTCAGATCCAGCTTAACGTTCGAGAAGTCAAGTCTGGCTGACGACTTTAAACTTAGCGCTAGCAGGGAGGCAACCCATGCAATCTGTGTATATATTGTGATCTGGTGTGTTTTATTTTTGTGTGTTTAATTTTTGCAGGATTAGCCATTTCAAAATGGAAGATGCTCTCGCAAATCTTCGCAAGCAATTTCCTTCTCTCCCTCAAAAATCTCTGATGAAAGTTACAAAGCTTGCTTGGAACGGATGAGGTTACTGACAATTCACGGTGTTCCTAATGATATTTGTCGGGTAATTGAAGCACGAGTCTGATTGGCAGGTGAGTCTTCTGACTCTTTTATTTCACATCTGCCTGGTTTTGGAAGAAGCACATATGCAAAGAAACGTAGAGCTAAGCAAATGGGTGTTTGTTACAAATGTGCACGATTTAATTGCAACACTCGTTGTCGTTCTTTAGGAATGGTGTCTGATAATCGCGAAGACAAAATTAAATTCATTAGGGATGGCTTGAGTAAGGAGTCTGTAGATGAAATATCTTCAACTCTTGAGACGCATCCCAGTGGATATGTTCACATAGCCATTCGCAAATTACATACACAATTCCAAAAAGAAAGACAACTGTTAAGTCTCGGGAATTGACTCAAAAAGACCTGTTTGCCAATTTATAAGAAAATTGGATGGGAAACTTGTTCCTGACGCATAGACGTCAATCAAGCCGTTACTTTTCTTGTAAATATTATATCTCTTTGTCTTTTCTTAATAATTGTAATTTGTTTTGTTGTTTTCTTTCTCCGACAGGATCCAGACCTTTTTGACTATCACGATATTATTTCGCTACTAATCGTCCTCTGGAAGATACTTGTGCTATTTTTACTCACCCTTTTTCAGGTACTATAAATTCAGCCCGTCATTGCACTTTTGAAGACATCCAGAGTAAAAAATGGAAGCCACTTCAAGAAGACGAGTTGAAAATATTTGTGTGTTTGCGGTAGTAGTGTTGGTACTAAACCACAATACATAGAAGCAGGACAGGAATTGGGTCGAGTCTTAGCTGCAAGGAATATGCACTTAATATATGGCGGAGGCAATCTTGGACTTATGGGGATCGTTTCAAAGGCTGTACAGGAAAGAGGCAGTCACGTTTTGGGAATCATCCCAAAACCCTTGGCAGAGGCAAATCTTATTGGATCATCAAACGGAGAGGAACTGGTCGTGCCAGGTATGTCTGAACGACTGGTAGAAATGATTAACCGTGCTGATGCTTTTATCGCTTTGCCAGGTGGCTTGGGCACATTGGAGGAAATTTTTATAGTGCTATCTTGGGCGAACTTGAACATACACCAGAAACCGCTTGGACTGCTCAACATTGATGGATTTTATGATTTTCTTTGTGTGTTTCTTGATGATGCTCGGAGAAATGGGTTCGTGTCAAAACCTATGAAAGAACTCCTCTTCACTGCCAGAACTGCTCCGGATCTAATAGACCAACTCATAGCCTATGAACCACAAGTTGACCCTGTCCTTTCAAAGATAAATTGGTCCGAGGATGATCGTGGTAAGAGGCGTCGTGTTAATCTGGATCTTAACCTTTAATCTCCTGTAGAATTTCCGCTAACTAGGTATTATCTTCTAAACTCTTATACTACTGTTTAAGACATTGGGGACAATGTCTCATTTAGGTTTGGGGGAGAGAATTAGTTGATTAGTACCTTGTTTTTTTTTTTAAGTTGTGTGTTGTTTCTATTTTTAGTTCAAAATTTTTGAAAAATACAAAAAAAATTGGAAAATTTTCAAAAATTACAAAAATATTTGTGTTTTTTTTTTTTGTGTTTTTAATTTGACAAAAAGGTGAAATTGGTAAGAGATAGCTGAGTAAGAGTTTCCACTCCTGAGACGTATCTCAAACCTATTTCGAAACAAGTTAATTTTTGTTTATTTCATTTTGAATTATTTATTTGTGAATTCTCCTTAAAACGGACTAAAATGGATCTTCATATGCTCAGTTGACAGGTATTATTAACATATATAGTAACATACGGACATGAGTTAAAATTGAAAAGTTTGTAATATTCAGTGCTCTACTTTAATTGGAGGAAGCATCTCAAAAAGCAGTGGAGTAAAAACAAAATAATAATAAAAAAAAAACGTCTGAGATCTGAGTTATTAAGTCTGTAAGGGTGTTTTAACACCTAGTGCCCTAAAGCCAACTGGTTTGGGAGTCACTGGCCCAAAGCTCGTTACATGGATCGAAGATGCTGCAAAAATATATATATCTGAAGTCTGAGTAATTAAGTCCGTAGGGGTGTCTTAACACACCTGGTGCCCTAAAGCCAACTGGTTTGGGAGTTACCGACCCAACACTCGCTACATAGATGGAAGATATTGTATATAAATAAAAAAAAATCAAAGAAAAAAATCAGAAAAATGAGAAAAATTATTCCATTGCTACCAAAAGGTGTTAAATCTGATAGAACTTTAGGAAAAAAATATTACTCTCTTATCAACTGCACTTATGACTATTGTGGGAAAAAATGAGATGTTTAATATTTTGTTGGCTGTGTATATGAAGAATGGTAAAAATAATCGGAGAATTTACTTATTCTGTAATTTAGAATGAAACAAAATAACTATTGACTTGGAGTAGAAGTTTCACCTGATTAGTCACTAACATCTTTATTCTCTTTTCGCTTGTCTTTTTGCTTTTGTGTGCATTAGTTTTACTACCTTCTTACTTTTGTAAAATGTTTGTGGGTATCATTGCTGTAAACCCTCACGAGACTACAACTCGTCCACTAGGGACACCTAGGGGTTTAAAGGCTTGTTGCATATGCTAAATGCAACCGTGATCCCTACGAAAGTGGCTTAGTTTAATTTTAATTTTATTTTATTATTTTGCTCGAGGACTAGCAAAATGTTAGGTTTGGGGGTGTGATGAGCGGAAAATATATCAATATTTACCGCCCATTTTACTTAATATTTTGTTTAGTTTCTCGGGTTTGATGAACGTTTTGATGTGTTTTAGTTTATTTTTGCAGATAAAATAATATTGGGACTTAATGAAATCATTTAGGACGAAATATGGGTCAAATAAGGGCAATTATTGGACTTGATATTTTAATTTTGGAGATTGGAAACTTGAAAGGGCGTTTTGACGAAGTGCAGTTTTGGAAATTCCAATTTTGCGCATCTGTCGTATTTTGGGTATAACGTTTTACTCAGATATCGGATTGAGCTGATTCAAGTTCCAGATTAAAGAAGACTCAAAGATCTACAACTTTGAAAGACAAAATAATTTCGAATGCTGAAGATTTCATGCCCGAAATTGATGAACCATCCAGAAGTGTGTAGTGTGTAATTATTAAAGTCACTTTCAATCATTTTCAAAGCAAAAAATAAATTAATAAATAAATAATAAAAATTATCAAATCATCACCAAACATGATAAGAGATTAGTGGAGCAATTAATAATGGATTTGGTGGAGCAATTAGTGGAGCAATTAGTGGAGCAATTAATAATTGATTTGGTGGATGATTTGATGGAGGCAAAATTTTACCTATAAATACCTAGCCATTTCATTTGTAAAATTCACATACTTTCTTCTAAGGAATTCCTTAAGAATACTAAGAAGATTGTATCTTGTTTGTTTATTTATAGCTTTCAGTAATTAATTTTCGTTTTCGCACTTTCCTTTCTTTACTTTTCAGTTTTTACTTTCCGCAATTTACTTTTACGCACAATACTTTTCTTTATTTAATTTTCAGTTTTTACTTTTCAGTAATGATGAGGTAACTCCCCTTTGCTGGGGTAAAAGGTAAAACTTTTATTACTAATATTTAGATTAATCTCCCTTAATTATAATATATAAACTAGTTTTAACCTGACTAAACTGGATACCGCCTGATTGGTCGGTTGGTAATTAATTATTAATTTGACTTAATCTGGATACCGCCTATATGGCTGGTTGGTAATTATCATGCAAGTTAATATATTTATTAAGGGAGATATCTAAAATAGAAGTAATAAAAGTGGATCCTTTTACCTCATCATTTTCTTTTATTGTAATTTTACTTTATTTACTTTTCAGCAATTTACTTTCAGCATTTACTTTTCAGTATTTAATTTTTAGTATTTTACTTTATGTCTTTTCTTTTATTTAAGTTTTTACTACCTGTAAATATGTGTCGTAACTAAGCCAGTTATCTGGGGTTGTGATGAAATCCAATATCACCGCTTTATAAGGGGTTAAATTATAGTTTGGTAATTATATAGGTTTATTTATTGAGTCTTAATCCTAATGCTTTTTTTTAAACTGGCCATTAATAAAATTGAACTGGTAAATCTAAAATGAACTAGACATAGGGATTTTAGGTTTAAGACCTTAGACTTAATAGCCCCAATCTTCCTTGAGGATAGATAACCCTTTAATAGATTTCCTTACAGGATAGGAATATACCTGTCGGGCGGGGGTAGCCATAATTGGAACTTAAACTTAATGAATCCAGATAATTTGGTTGACATAGACATATGGTTCAATTGGGTTAAACTGGGTATTTGTGTCTGACCATCGACAGAGGCTTACACATAATTTAGTGTTCCAGGTTAATAAATCAATATATTACCCAACTTTAAGATAACCACTTCATCTTTAAAATGATATTGGAAGAAAAAATCACAACCCTAGATAGTTTTTAATATTAAATTTTCTTAAAATCTACTTTCGAACAATGTTATTTACTTGTTTTTAAATTTAGAATCGTCACCATTTCAAATCAATCAAACAACCTGTTAGATACTAGTAATCATTTGACCTCATAAAATTAATAGATTAGATATTAAGTCCTCGTGGGATCGATATTTTTATACTACTTGAACGAACGATACGCGCTTGCGTTATACGTTGTGTGTTTACGCCGGTCAGGCCTCGACCTACCCAGATCATCACTCTCTTCGAGATAACAGTTAATGAAATTATCCTAACATAGTCTATCTCATACCTATCCTACATGAGCAATGGGCTCCATCAGGACATAAAGTACTAAAACAAGGATGAAGAAGCTCCCCGAGCCATAAAGAAAAAGACCAATGAGATATAAGCAGTTCCTATCAGCATAAGTATAGGCGACCGTAAGAAAACCTAACGGGAGTCCATTTCCAGAAATGAAAGAACCTTAAAAGATAGACCACCTAGAAGAAGGGTCAATGAAGCTTCGAGAATATAAAGAAGAAAAGCCAGGGTAGCTCAAAGATTAAGGTAAGTCAGAGTAAGGCTTGCTAGACCAGTAGAAGTTCACAAATAGATCAAATGTCGTAGAACCCACATATAAGCCGACTCAGTAGAGATCCATAGAAGAATATAAGAATAGACCTTTGAAGTTGGAGATACTTAAGAAGTGATAAGAGTACCAGTATGGAAAATATAATAAAATGGATCAAATCAAGGTTTATAGCAAAGAACAGAAAGTTGAGATCTAAAGAAACAAATAGAGGAATGACCCACTGTTAGTCTTAGAAGCAGATAGTATAGTAAGGAAATATGACATGCAAATGGTATGAGAAATGGGAGGAGTAACAAGGAAATTTAGTGTATTTGGGTGCGAAGATAACCTAACGAAGAAATAATAGAGTAAAAAATTGAAGATTGTTGTGGGACCCTAGAGCTTAATAAAGAAAATAACCCTCAAGAAAGTGAAGAAATTAGAAGTACAAAGATCATTGTATTAAGAAGAAGAAGGATTTTAGGAAGAGCGTAACGTTTGGATCAAAGATTTAGTAGAGGATGCCCTTAGTAGTCGAAGTAAATAAAGTTTTCAAGGGAGTTAAGGAGTAAGGAGTTGAGGAACTAAGATAAGAAATGAACCTTCGTAGCAGAATGAGTCCCTTAGAAAAGATAGCAAATAAATTATAGTAGTATCCGGAGAAAGAATATAATAATCACAGAAAATTAAATAAAAGAAAGGATAAAGTGACAGTATAAGGAACTTATTAGGAAGTATACTTCTAGAAAGACTTTGTATGGAATGTGGAGTGATTGATTGATGTAAATGACTGAGAGTAAGGTAATAAAAGGCAAGTCAGATATTTTTAGCAGTAAGACCCAGTGTAGGAAAAGAGACCAGATAGGTATACATGAGAGTCTTAGGCAAAAAGTATGTGTCACTGAAACACCGTAACAGAAGGGCCTCAAGACTTCAGTTCACACCCTCCCAACCCTCGATCAATACCAGTAACAAAGGTGGACTTGAAGTGTAACCTTGAGATACTCCAGAAGCAAGTATAAGTATAGTGACAGATGATCGAAACATACGACTCTTAAGAACAGCAACAAATCAGAATAAAAAGAAAGAAAAAGATAGCCTAAGTAAGAGGTTTAAAGAGAAGCTATTAGATAAGGTAAAAAAGAGAAGAAATACTAGTTAAGCATACGATAAGAATGTAAATGACAATGTTAAGAATAACCAAGGATATATGAGAACAAATATCCTTCGAGTAAGGGAACAAAGATATGACCCATAGTAGATTCAGTTATAGAACGAAGTAGAAGAGTAAATAAAAAGTTTAGCTGATACAAGTATTGAAAGTGCATTGTCAAGGCGCAACAAAAAACATGAGAGGAAATACTAAGTAAGTATTGACAGAAGTGTAATATGATATAGAACCAAGAAAATAAGTTTACAATAGTATGGAAATCAATAAAGAGAAGATATTCTAGCATGGAATTGAGTATAGAAGACGAGTTGATATAAAAGAATAGTAAAGAAAGATCAAAGAGATGAGACCTATTGATGTAGTCCAAGAATGAACAAGTGAAGCTATTGAGAGTCAGAAAGGAAGTTGTTAAGTTAGAACAGTAACCAAAATAAGGTAGTAGTCAAGTGATAATCGATATTTCAAGAAACCAAGGTATGAGGAAATGATAGGTGCGTAAAGAAAGAAGATATTCCCCCAGATAAAAAGGTAGAAACATAGACCAAGAAAGTTCTTAATAGATAGTAGAATGAAGTGAAAGATGAAAAGAGTACTAAGAAAAGTTTAGAGAGTGGAACTGTTAAGGTGCAACAGCGGAAGGAAAGGATACATAATAAGTAAAAAGTTACAGTAAGTAATAACAAGGAAAATTATGGTTAAGCAATCATATAAGATATCCGGCCCTAGTCTAGGATGACCAAACCACTGCAGGTTTGGGATGGTTTTAGTCGCGGATATGGGTGGTTTGGTAGATTCGTATCATAGTACAAAAATGAAGAAATAAGTTAGTATGAAGTTGTAAATGTCATAGAAAATGAATCCTCGAGCTACAGAATATTGGCAAGAATGTGAGTAACAACCTTTGAAAGCAAAAGTACGAAAGAATATAAGCTTTAACAATAACCATATCGAAAAGGGACCACTAGAAAATTGTCCAGAAGTAACACTTTAGGTATGAGTGGAGTCGATAGACAATAGTAGGACACAGAAATGGACGACGATGTCCCGGGCTCGCGGCCCGGTTGGGAGTACGGAGTAGCCCAAGGGGGAACTAAATCTGAGAAATAACATAGAGTCGCCACCCGTGTGAACCGGGAAAATGATTTAAGGCCGCACTCACCCCTCGCAAGGGAAGACCTCAAACCGTTGGGTTCGGAATGGTCTCATACTTATGCCACTTGTAATGATATGATTTGTGCAATAATCTAACCAAGCCTAAGCAACATATATTTCCAAGGATAATCTATTCCTAAGTTCGTATGTATAAAATAAATCATCATAACGGCAAACATACGATATCACACAATAGTCTCATGAACATGTTGGATCATCAAACACGAAAAATAAATAGTAAACCTAAACATAAATGTAAATTGAACGCCTATTGAGAAAGAAGATAACCAAATCATGTATAGGGGAATAATGTACTAATGGCTAAATCATGCTTAAGAAACAAGTAACATCCTAACGACCTAATCATGCTTTAAGAAATAAGTAACATACTAACGACATAATCACGCTTGAATTAAATATCACAAACAAATCAAATAGATAAATGCGGGAATACAAATGGATGATAACAGCAAAAGTGTCAATAATGGAATGGTATGATTAATTACATAATGTAAAAGAGATCACCCAAGAAGCAATTATGCATGAAATGTGATGAAAAGGAATCGGTTCAGTGTATGTTCATTCGTGTAGCGTTTGAAAATGCGTTCGAACGGTAAATAGAAGGTTCGCGTTCATATAGCGTTCGAGAACGCGTTCGAACGGGATAAGACCTGATGAAACAAAACACTTGCGCGTTCGAGTAGTGTTCGTAAACAAGTTCTAACGGGAAACAGAAGGTTCACGTTCGTATAGCATTCGAGAACACGTTCGAACGGACTGAGACAGAATGCGTACGTTCGTGTAGCGTTCGGAAATGCGTTCGAACGAGATTACCAAAATGGCATCTGAAAAGACACAAACACATGCATGGATTTGAACAAATACACAATGTAGGACCTCGTGTGCCCAATTGAACACATCTCACATTCAATCGAATGCACCTCATCGGAGCGGCAACACATCGTGCTAAAGGTAGCTTTTAGGCATTTTCCCTCGAATAGAGGACCTTTAATCCACCCTAGTTAGCCCATGCACATTATATTACTATGCATACAAATGAATAAAACAATGATGTGGAACTCTGTATGTCCGATTAAACATATCTCACATTCAATCGAACATACTTCGTCCGGCGCGACAAAACATCGTGGTAAGGTAACCTTTAGGCATTTTCCCTCAAATAGAGGACCTTTAATCCACCCTAGTTAGCCCATGCACATTGCATTATCAACACATAAACACACAACGTACGTAAAGTAAATGGTGGAATAATAAAAATGCGAGTAATAAACGAACAAGATACAAAAGCAAAGTGCAAAATGTGCCGTTTGCTCAAATGGTACGTGGAGTTGTTTACCGAGTACAGACTGCACTTCCATCCATTCGGATTCGGCTATATAATTTACGTATGGGTTTCCATCCTATATACCACAAGAGACGACACATTTTTCCATCAATTCAAAGGCCACAACATGCATTCACAAACGACTCTCATGCGAAGAAAATAAATAAAACAATTAAAAGATGAAAATAAATAAGAAAAGTGCCATCAGGTCTAACCTCTTAGGTTGTCTCTCGAAAGTGCGTTACACGGCCGTCAGAAGGGTTGATGCTCCGCAACTCCTCCGGTTCACTAGTCCACTGCTCACGTTCGCTGCTTCACTATTTTGAGCTGTCATTTCCTCTGTTTTGCTGCTATTTCCACTGTATTCTGGTCACAGTATTGGCTTACTAGTTTTCGGTAAATAAATGACTGTTTTTGGGTATTTGGGCTGTTGTTTGGGGTTGTATTTTGGTCACTACAGTGCAGTTTTAGGGGTGATTTTCGGAGGTTGTAAGGACTGTTTTGGTGATGACGTTTGCTATTTCGGAGGAGTTTCAGTGATGAGGGTGTTTAGGGGCCATGGTTTCGGTTGCTAGAGAGGAGGAGAAGGGATAATTATTTACTTCTTCTTTTTTTTGCCTTGGGTGTGAATGCTAAGTTTATTTCTTTTGTGTTTTTGTGAGAAGAGCTAGGGGTTCTAAGGTTGGATTTGTGTTTCTTTTATAGGCAAAGGCTAGGGTTTCTCTTGTTTGAATAGGAATGAGATCAAGTAATTATGGGGGAATATTTCTAATTAGTGTCTGATTAAGGAAGGGATATATTTGATTTGTTTTTATTTAGGTATGTGAATTATTTAGATTGGAATGTGATTTATTAATTTAGGAAGGATATTATTTTAATTGTGACATGTTTTAAACGTTTGAATTATTTTTGGTTGGGTTTTGGTGGGCTAATAGGGCTTAGGCGTGAGGCTAGCAACAAAACCAGAAGTACCGACACCGGTCCAACGCCTATTCGAACGCTACACGAACGCCCGCAATCTGCCTGACGTTCGAATGTGTTCACAAAAGCAGCACGGATGAAAGCAGTGAGCATGTGAATTGAATCCGATGACATACTTATTCTGAATTTCCCTTTCCGAAATTCGTTTCTCGCGACTTCCGCAACCTAAAGAGTAGTGCCTCCGTACGAGACTCATCATCGGGACTTATATGTAAAATTCAGTGCCTACATTCGCCCCCACTTTGATGGGACTTGTGCAATGTGTGATAATGACAATCCTATCAAAGTTGTGCAATGCATTTTTACTTACGTGGCTCGCCAGCTGCCATCTGACTTGCCTGCTGCTTCGAGCTGATTTGATGATGCATTGGACCTCGATCCTGGGACGCATCCCAATAACTGCAACCGACAATGGGGCCTCGACCCTGGGACGCATCCCAATACCGTTGATAATGTGGGTCACGACCCTGAGACGCATCCCCAAAACTGATGATGTAGGGGGCCAACGACCCTGGGACACATCCTGATAACTGCAACTGACAACGGGGGCCTCGACCCTGGGACGCATCCCTATAATGTTGACAATATGGGTCACGACCCTGGGACGCATCCCCAAAACTGCTGATGATGTGGGTCACGACCCTGTGACTCATCCCCAAAACTGATGTTGATGTGGGTCACGACCCTGGGACTCATCCCTAAAACTGATGCTGATGTGGGTCACGACCCTGGGACGCATCCCCAAAACTGCTGATGATGTGGGTCACGACCCTGGGACTCATCCCCAAAACTGATGCTGATGTGGGCCTCGCCCTGAGACTCATCCCCAAACTGATACTGATAATGTGGGCTTCGCCCCCAAGTTGATACTGATGTGGGCCTAGACCCCAAGCTGATACTAATAATGTGGGTTTCGCCCCCAAGTTGATACTGATGTGGGACTCGACCCCAAACTGATGTTGATGTGGGCCTCGCCCCCAAACCAATGCTGATGTGGGCCTCGCCCCCAAACCGATGCTGATTCATTCTTGAAACTAATGACACTGCACTGTTGCTGCTTCTAGTTGGCTTGCATTTGCCGCTTTCTTTTTTTCTCCGTTGCAACCTGTTATTACAAAATAGAACAAACACAAAAAGAATGCAAATATATTACGTGTATGCATGCATGAATGAGTTTCCTATCCGGTTGGGTTAGGTCTCCTGTCAATTCCCTTGGTGACTGCTCGGTCTTCTTTCCCTCAGGAAAAATACTACTTCAATCTATCCACGTTGATCGGCTCAGTGAACTCGTTCCCTTCTAAATCTGACAGTCTCACTGGCCCATTTCCCATCACTTTCTGCAATATGTAGGGTCATTCCCAGTTAGGTCTGAACTTTCCTCTTGGGTCTGTCATCGACGGCCTCGACTGCTTAAATACCAAATCGGCTTTTCTGATCTTAGTAGAATGCACCTTCTTGTTGAATGCCCGAGCTAACCTCTTCTGGTATATCTGCATGTGATGCAAGGACTTCATCCTCTTCTAATCTGGTAGTGCTAACTGCTCAAATCTCTGTGAGGCCCATTCCTATTCAGACAACTCTGCTTCTACTAGAACCCGTAGGGATTGTATCTCAATTTCCACTGGCAGCACTGCTTCCATTCCGTAGACCAAAGAGTAAGGCGTGGCTCTTTTTGCTGTTCTCTCTGATGTTCTGTACCCCCACAGGGCGTACAGCAACTTATCAGCCCAATCTTTACAGTTTTATGTCATCGTCTCATTTGCCTGCCGCCGGTAAGGTGACGACTTGTGATGTCCTATCCCATATCTCTGTAGCATTGCCTTCATTTCCCCTTGAAACTGAACTCTGTTATCTGTCACTACATGATGCGGCATCCCATATCGACATATGATGTTCTGAGCTATAAACTTTGCCATCTGCTTTGCTGTGATGTTACGAAATGACTCGGCTTCCACCCATTTTGAGAAATAGTTCACTGCCACTACTATGAAACGATGTCCATTCGATGCATTCGGTCAAATCTCCCCGATCATATCAATTCTCCAAGCTGAGAAAGGCCACAGCTCTGATAGCCCATGCAACTCTGTGTGCGGCAGATGATTCAAATTACCGTGTGCTTGACAATCATGACAATGTTTTACCAGCTTTGCACAGTCTGTCTCCATGGTCAACCAGTAGAAACCCTATCTTACAATCTTGTGAGACAAGTTCAACCCATTCATATGCGGTCCACATACCCCGGCATGTACTTCTCCCATTGTCTTCTGAGCTTCTTCTTCTCTCAAACACTTCAGATGAACGCCATTTGCCTGTCTCTTGTACAATTCTCCTTTCAAAACCACATATTGAGAAGCCAACTTCTGAATGGCTATTCTGTCTTTTCTGCTTGCTTCTTCTGGGAATTCTCTGTGTTCCAGATACCTCTGAATGTCATGAACCAAGATTTACCATCGTCGATCTCCATTTCCAGAACTTTTTATATCTCATAAACGGGCATGTTTACTGTTGTCAGTACCAATGGTCTCATCACTAACTTCTCTGGATTTTCCCAAGTCGCTGCAAGTGTAGCTAATGCGTTTGCCATCTGATTCTCTTCTAGCGGCAAGTGCTGAAACTTACAATCGGGGATAGCCTGTGCCAACTTTTTGAGGTGAAAAAGGTAAGGTTTCAACCGTTCTTCCTTCAATTCCCATTCTCTCTGCATCTGTCGGACTACCAACATCGAAACTCCGTAGACCTCCACGCTCTCAGCCTTCAAGGCTATCAATGCAGTTAATCCAAAAGCACGTACTTCATACTCGGCCATGTTGTTAGTTACTCCGAACGTCAATCTCTTGGCCATATACAAAGTCTCTCCTTCATGGGTCACTATCACGATCCCAATTCCAGCTCCTTTGCAATTCACTGCTCCGTCGAAATACATTTTCCATCCTTGAACTGTTATTGCTTGGATCTCTTCATCTGGGAATTCAAACTTGTACTGATCCCCTTCAATAGGTTACAATGCCAGGAACTCTGCTACGGCTCGCCCTTTAATTACTTTGGAGGTGAGATACTAAATGTCAAACTATGTCAGCAACACTAACCATATGCCCAACTTCCCCACTAGTGAAGGCATTGAATGTAGATACTTCAAGGGATTTTCTTTGGCCACAACCTGGATCTTGTAAGACTGGAAGTAATGTCGCATTTTTCTGGACGCCCATACCACTGCCAAACAGATCTTCTCTACTTCTTGATAGCGGGCTTCGTACGGAAGCATCTTCTTACTGAGATAGTAGACTGCATGCTCTACCCCTGTCTCATCTGCATGTACCATCATTGCCTCCAGTGCTTCTGATTCTATGGCCAAATACAATATCAAGGGTCTGCCCGGTCTAGGAGGTTTCAATACATAAGGTTTTACCAAGTATTCTCTGATCTTGTCGAAGGCTGCTTGACACTGCTCATCCCATTTCACTGGCTGGTCTTTTCTCAGCAGTTTGAAGATAGGCTCACATACTGATGTCAACTTGGCGATGAACCGACTGATATACTGAATTTTCCCGAGGAATGCTCTGACTTCCTTCTCTGTCTTCGGTGCTGGCATCTCAGTAATTGCTTTGATCTTCTCAAAGTCTACCTCTATTCCTCTCATTTCCACTGTATGTCACATCAACTTTCATGATGTTACCCCAAACACACATTTCTTGGGATTCAACCGCAAGTTGTATTTGTCAACTCTCTGAAGGAACTTCTCCAGTGCTTCTATATGCCCAATTATTGTGTCTGATTTTACCATCATATCATCCACATATACTTCAATCTCTTTGTGCATCAAGTCGTGGAATAGTGTAGTGGCCATCCGCTGATAAGTAGCTCCTGCATTCTTGAGCCCAAACGGCATTACGTTGTAACAATATGTGCCCCACTTGGTGACAAAGGCAGTCTTGTGCTTGTCTTCTTCAGCCATGAGAACCTGATTGTATCCTGAAAACCCATCTGCAAATAAATACATGGCAGATAAAGCCGCACTGTCAACTAGCACATCTATATGAGGTAAAGGAAAATCATCTTTCGGGCAAGCCTTGTTAAGATCTCTGTAATCCACACACATTCTGACCTTCCCATCTTTCTTTGGCACCGGCACAATATTCGCCAACCACTCAGGATACTTCATTACTTCCAGGAACCCCACATCTATTTTTTTCTTGACTTCTTCCCTGACCTTCTCAGCCAACTCAGGCCTCATCCATCGAAGTTTCTGTTTCACTGGCTTCATATTCGGATAAGTTGGAGTTGTATGCTGGGCGATGCTTCTGTCTAATCCAGGCATGTCCTCATAGGACCAAGCAAACACTTTGGCATATTTGGCCAATATTCCTTCTAATTTCTCCCGTTCCTCAAAGGTATCCTCACTTGCAATTAGAATTTCCCTAGGGCTCTCAAGTGTACCAAGGTTAAATGCATTTGTTTTTGTGAAGCTGATATCAAATATACTCAAGGTCGTGCAAATTGAAAGGGAGGGACTCAGCGAGTAAGCAAATGATTGTCTTTATTGCTAGCAGATGCATGAATACATTCAAATAAATCAGAGAGATAAACATCTTCATCCTCCGCAGATGCTTCATCTCCCACAGTTGGGTCCTCCTCATTTTCCTCGAGGGTCAGGCCCTCCAACTTCATCAGCTCTTCTTCTCATTTCTCTTCTTCCTTCTTCATAATTTCTGATGCCAGTGACTTCTCACTTATCACCTCCTGAAAGATCTCAAACCCGGGCACCAAAATCCCATTGAATTCTAACGATTCAGGTTCTCCATGATATCCCGTTGCTTTCACAAAGCATTCGATCAGCTTCAACCCTTTCTTCTTGGCTTTCGGCTATCCTCATCAGACATGTATCCTTACCCTCTCTGGGTAGTCTGCCCCTTAAAGTTTCGCAATGTCGAACCTTTACCCGCTTGAACTTCATCTTCTCCATGATCCTAGCCACCTTAGGATCCACCCACTCCTCAAAAGTTTCTGATACCTGGAACCTCGTGAAAGGCTGTATCTCTAAAACAGCCACATCATTATCTACTTCAGCTCGGATGGTGACAATCTCTCCCCCGTAGGGAAACTTAATAACCTGATGCAGAGTGGAGGGCACACCCCCAAGCTTATGGAACCACGGCCTTCCCAATAACAAAGCAAAAGTGTCCAGGATATCCAGCACTGTAAACTCAACCTCATCCTCAATCGGGCCAACCTTGACTACTGCGGCAAAGGTACCCTCAACTCCTCGCTTGCTTTCATCATAACTTTGATGGTCATATTGGAGGGATCCAGATCTGTTGCCTTCATACCTAGCTTCACCAAAATCTTCAATGGACACACATTGATGGATGAGCCATCATCTACCATCACACAAGATGTCTTCTTGCCCCTCACTTCAGCTCTAATGAATAAAGGTTTATTATGTCCTTCCCTCAGCCGGGAGTTCCTCCTCAGAAAAGGTTATTATCTGCAAAGCTTCCTTTTGCACTGATCTGACAAACATCGCGGGGTTGGCATCCTTTCACCACTATCTTGCTCAAGGCCTCAAATGGCCTGCCTGTGCTCCTGAGACGAACAAAACAATTCCCAGATGCTAACCTGTGCCGTGACTTCCTCAACTGACGTAGCACTGCATCCCCTTCAACATTCTCCACATTTTCAGACACTTCTCTGCCTTCCGTCAACACTTCTTTACCCTTCTCAGCCGTATACCCTAGAAACGCCTCGTAGTGCCCGTGTCATTCCTCTTACCACCTCTTCATCACTACTGGAGAAATCTTCCCAGAAATTTTTCCCCTGTTCTGTTTCATCCTCGCTGCTGCTATCCCCCAAATTCCCAGGCAGAAGGCTTGGTGGTCAAAGGATTTAAGGACAAGGCTTTCGGGTAGGCCAAAGTTTATCATATAGGTTGGTGGTAGGACAGAGTGGTAATTCGGCAAGGGTTTTTGTGTGTGTTAGGTTGTTCTGTTTCAGGGTCGGGTATCTTCTTAGAGTCTATAAGTTCTTGGATTTCATGGCGGAGGCGGGCACAATTGTCAGTGTCATGGCCCTTCTGTTGGTGGAAATGACAATAGTGGTTCAGGTTGAGATGTGCGGTGGTGGAGGGTGTGGAAGTGGTTTGGTTTCTAAGGGTTTTAGAAGTCCCTATCTCTTTAATTTCTCCAGTACCTTAGACAAAGGTCTACCCAGGTTGGAGAAACGCCGGTTCCGGATAGCAGCAATCTCAGCAGAAACAGGTTTGGCACCTGATGTTCCCCCAATGGGCCTCTGTTCAGGCTATAGAACTTTCTGTTCTCAGTTTCTTCTTCTTCAATATCCATGACAGTCTCCCTCAACTATCGAAAATCAGTAATCATGGAGGTCATCCTCCTCAACTTGCCATAGATTGAGGGCTTAGTACCCTTGATAATCATCTTAATCTGGTCATTCTCTGAGGGCCGAGTCTGCATTTTAGAAGCTGGCTTCTCCAACGGTCTATATATTCCATGAAGCTTCTTTCTTCTGGCTTCTGCTTGGTGTTTTCTAAGTCCCGGAGTGACAAGTCGATCTCCAATCTGTAACATACTGTTTCAAAAAAGCCTCTGCCAATTCCCTCCAATCCTCATTGATCTTCCTCTCCAGGTTGTGATACTATACCACGGGTGCCCCCTCGAGTGACATCCCAAATATTTTCTGAACCTGACGCTTGGATAAACCCACTGAACTCATAACTGAAATATACTGACGGAGATGGACCCTCGGATCCCCATTCCCGTTGAACCTAGCCATATCTGGCATCTTGAATTGAGCTGGCAACTGTTCTTCAAAGGTCATTGCCTCATAATCTAGCAGGTCCTTATGTTTTCCCCTCATCTTACGGGTAACAGACTCTACCTGATCTCGGAGTTTCTGCAGTTCAGCTTGAGACCCTGCCATTTTCCTCGCAGCATATTCAGCCATATCATCCTCAAAACCCGGGATATCATCATTCAATCTAGTCGGAGGGTCTTCACACCTCTCATTCTCAGAGTTTCCCCCAACACGGGGCAAAGCCATATTGGCCATAGCAGCAGTCAAGGCTTGCAACTGTTCAGTAACCTTGGTGAGATTGGTTTCCAACTGATCCATACGGGATGTTTCATTCTCTGATTCGCTCATGTTTGCTATTGTCATTTTAACAAGTCTTCCATTTTCCCTAACCCAACAAATATCTATGATGGCTCTCTAGACATAAGAGAGTTAACATGATGTGTGTATGCATAAGATGCATGAGATACGTGCGATGTGTGGAACATATAATCCGGCCCATTGTCATTTTAAAGCTTCAATCATATTATTGCAAGGTGCAAACTTGTCCCAGTTGAAAAGGCCCAACAGGTTTACACCTTTGTAATAACATGGTTAAACAACTTCAAATGATAAAGAGCCCAAGCACAGGATGGCCCATCGGCATTTCAGAAACTTTTGGCCCAATTGTCATAGGATACGAACTCGTCCCAGTTTAAATGGCCCAACCAGTTCGCATTTCTGACAAGAGGTCCAACTGCATCCAAATGATGATGGTCCCAAGCATAAAGAGATAATTCAAACATAAAGTAATAATTTCTACAGAGCGGCCCATCGACATTTCAAAAAATTTTGGCCCAATTGTCATAGGATACGAACTCGTCCCAGTTTAAATGGCCCAACAAGTTCGCATTTCTGACAAAAAGTCCAACTGCATCCAAATGAGGATGGTCCACAAGCACAAGGAAATAGTTGCTATAGGTCATACAACTCCGGTCTACGTATGGGTTTGCGGAAGTGTGGACAAAGACTTTCGCTGGTGAAAGATTTCCCACAACTAGGTCTCCCACACTCAAGGGTTCGAGCAACCAAGTGAGCACACCTTTTTTATACCTTACGGTATGTGCCAACGAGTTATGGTGCGTGACTGACTGTCAAATGGATTTCCCGTTGTAGATTCCCCAGAGGGAGGGCGGAGCGAACTCTCTTAGAAACCCAAGCCTCTTAGGCTCTTATCGCTTGGTGACAGGAATAAACAACGAGTCCTCCAAATTAGTCCATCATGGTAGGCTACAAGTACATGATTATCTAGGTGCCTTCACAGTTTTTCCTTATAGAAAGGTAGTCAATGAGGGAAGACACCAAACCATTACCTAGCCTTAAAAGTGTCTTTGATTAAACCCCTTTCAACCCACGGTAAACACGGTTAATTAAAGCACAAATCACAATCATTACAAGGCATTATTTCGGGGCCAATCTCTATCCCCAGTGGAGTCGCCAGACTGTAGGACACAGAAATGGACGACGCTTGTCCCGGACTCGCGGCCCGGTTGGGTACGAAGTAGCCCAAGGGGGAACTAAACCAGAGAAATAACATGGAGTCGCCACCCGGTGTGAACCGGGAAAATGATTTAAGGCCGCACTCACCCCTCGCAAGGGAAGACCTCAAACCGTTGGGTTCGAATGGTCCCTTACTTATGCCACTTGTAATGATATGATTTGTGCAATAATCTAACCAAGCCTAAGCAACATATATTTCCAAGGAGAATCTATTCCTAAGTTCGTATGTATAAAATAAATCATCATAACGACAAACATACGATATCACACAATAGTCTCATGAACATGTTGAATCATCAAACACGAAAAATAAATAGTAAACCTAAACATAAACGTAAATTGAACGCCTATTGCGAAAGAAGATAACCAAATAATGCATAGGGGAATAACGTACTGATAGCTAAATCATGCTTGAGAAACAAGTAACATCCTAACGACCTAATCATGCTTTAAGAAATAAGTAACATACTAACGACATAATCATGGTTGAATACAATCTCACGAACAAATATCAAATAGAAAAATA
Organism: Zanthoxylum bungeanum; assembly: GCA_019454045.1. Lineage (NCBI taxonomy): Eukaryota > Viridiplantae > Streptophyta > Magnoliopsida > Sapindales > Rutaceae > Zanthoxylum > Zanthoxylum bungeanum. Next base: position 51,329 of record SKCR01017715.1, read on the forward strand.
CGGGAATACAAATGGATGATAACAGTAAAAGTGTCAATAATGGAATGGTATGATTAATTACATAATGTAAGAGAGATCACCTAAGAAGCAATTATGCATGAAATGTGATGAAAATGAATCGGTTCAGTGTATGTGCGTTCGTGTAGCGTTTGAAAACGCGTTCGAACGATAAATAGAAGTTCACGTTCGGGAATGCATTCGAACGGGATAAGACCTGATGAAACAAAACACTTGCGCGTTCGAGTAGTGTTCGTAAACAAGTTCGAACGGGAAACAGAAGGTTCGCGTTCGTATAGCATTCGAGAACACGTTCGAACGGACTGAGACAGAATGCGTACGTTCGTGTAGCGTTCGGAAATGCGTTCGAACGAGATTACCAAAATGGCATCTGAAAAGACACAAACACATGCATGGATTTGAACAAATACACAATGTAGGACCTCGTGTGCCCAATTGAACACATCTCACATTCAATCGAATGCCCCTCATCCGGCGCGGCAACACATCGTGGTAAAGGTAGCTTTAGGCATTTTCCCTCGAATAGAGGACCTTTAATCCACCTAGTTAGCCCATGCGCACTAGAATGCAATACATGCGTAAATAGAGCAATGATATGCAAAAGGTCAATGACATAACAAAAGGCGCGACAAAACATCATGGTAAAGGTAGCCTTTAGGCATTTTCCCTCGAATAGAGGACCTTTAATCCACCCTAGTTAGCCCATGCACATTATATTACTATGCATACAAATGAATAAAACAATGATGTGGAACTCCGTATGTCCGATTAAACATATCTCACATTCAATCAACATACTTCGTCCGGCGCGACAAAACATCGTGGTAAGGTAGCCTTTAGGCATTTTCCCTTGAATATATGACCTTTAATCCACCCTAGTTAGCCCATGCGCATTGCTTCATCAACACATAAACACACAACGTACGTAAAGTAAATGGTGGAATAATAAAAATGCGAGTAATAAACGAACAAGATACAAAAGCAAAGTGCAACATGTGCCATTTGCTCAAGTGGTATGTGGAGTTGTTTACCAAGTACAGACCGCACTACCGTCCATTCGGATTCGGCTACAGAATTTACGTCTGGGTTTCCATCCTATATACCACAAGAGACGACACATTTTCCCATCCATTTAAAGGCCACAATATGCATTCACAAGCGAATCTCATGCGAAGAAAATAATAAAACAATTAAAAGATGAAAATAAATAAGAAAAGTGCCCTCAGGTCTAACCTCTTAGGTTGTCTCTCGAAAGTGCGTTACACGGCCGTCAGAAGGGTTGATGCTCCGCAACTCCTCCGGTTCACTAGTCCACTGCTCACGTTCGCTGCTTCATTGTTTTGAGCTGTCATTTCCACTGTTTTGCTGCTATTTCCGCTGTATTCTGGTCATAGTATTGGCTTACTGGTTTTCGATAAATAAGGGACTATTTTTGGGTGTTTGTGTTGCTGTTTGGGGGTGTATTTTCGGTCACTGCAGTGCAGTTTCATGGGTGATTTTTGGAGGTTGTAAGGAGTGTTTTAATGATGACGTTTGCCGTTTAGGAAGAGTTTCGGTGATGAGGGTGTTTAGGGGCTATGGTTTCAGTTGCTAGAGATGAAGAGAATGGAGAATTATTTGCTTCTTCTTTTTTTGCCTTGGGTTGAATGCTATGTTTATTTCTTTTGTGTTTTTGTGAGAATGAGCTAGGGGTTCTAAGGTTTGATTTGTGTTTCTTTTATAGGCAAAGGCTAGGGTTTCTCTTGTTTGAATAGGAATGTGATAAAGTAATCATGGGGGGAATATTTCTAATTAGTGTTTGATTAAGGAAGGGATATATTTGATTTGTTTTTATTTAGGTATGTGAATTATTTAGATTGGAATGTGATTTATTAATTTAGGAAGGATATTATTTTAATTTGTGACATGTTTTAAATGTTTTAATTATTTTTGGGTGGGTTTTGGTGGGCTAATAGGGCTTGGGTGTGAGGCTAGCATTAAAACCAGAAGTACCGACACCGTTCGAATGCCTATTCGAACGCTACACGAACACCCGCAATCTGCCTGACGTTCGAACGTGTTCACGAACGCAGCACGAACGAAAATAGTGAGCATGTGAATTGAATTCGATGACATACTTATTCTGAATTTCCCCTTCCGACATTCGTTTCCTGCGACTTCCGCAACCTAAAGAGTATTGCCTCCGTGCCTCCGTACGAGACTCATCATCGGAACTTGTATGCAAAATGCAGTGCCTACAACAATATCAGTAAGTTAGAAAACCCCAAGCCCCCTTAGAAAAGCAGAAATTTTGGAACTTGAAGAAGAGAAGCTTATAGACTGCTGAAGGTTGTAAAGGATGTATAGAGAGTTAATAGTTAAGTGATGAGAAAGAATAATAAGATCAAGTTGGACAAATGGAACAAAGGAATACTAAGTACATGTAGAATCTTTAGTAGTCAATGTATCAGCCACTAAGAATCTGATCAAATTAAGAGATTATGGAGCATAAGTAAAGACCTATAGGAAAGAGATCTTGGAGATAAGATATATTGAGTACAACTAAAGGTCCAGAAAAGAAATAGTCAAGGATACTCAGCAGAAGTCTTACAAAACGAGAACTTAGAAAAGAGAAAAGAGGAAAAAAATCAAATAGCTAGTAAAGGTTGGAGACAAGAATATAAGTATAATAGAATCTCTAAATACTCACGAAATTACGAAAACCACGAGTTAGACACCAGAAAGGATTCGAGGACGAATCCTTTTTAAGGGGGGAGAATTTGTAACGACCGGTAGTTCTTACTACTGTATACAATTGTACTATTATGAAAGGGATTAAGGTACATAGAACAAATTATATTGAGGCTCAAATATACTCATGAGGTGACTTTGGGGACAATCGCTAAATTTCTCGAAGTCCCGAGACTGTACAATGTTTCCTTTGGACCACCCATGGTATTTGGGGTGTAAATTTTTCATACGATCTCCGATTTTTATGAATTTTATATCGTCAAAAAGCTGAGATCGAGACCTACAACTTCCATGTTGAATATTTTTCCAAATTCAGAACAAACACTGGTCAACACTGCGAGTCAAAATTTGAATGAATAGTGATTTCAGGGTTAAATAGAGAAATCTCACTTTTCCCCAAATTTCCAAATATCAAACACCCCCACTATATAAAGGGCTTACTATTCACAAATCTCAAATTTTGGAAAATAAAAAAGAAAGAAAAGAACGTGAAGAGAGAAGGAAAAAGAAGAGAAAAAGAAAGAAGAGAAAGAAATGAGGAAGAAGAAAGAAAAGAAGGAGGAGAAAGAAAAGAAGAAGAAGAAGGATAAAGAAGTAGGAACAAAAGAATGGAGGAGCTTGGCAACCATGGAGATTTGGGAAATCAAGAAGAAGATGTGAGAAACCCATAACCCGAATTTTACTTAAATGATAAGTTTAATGATTTGATGCTTATGTTGGGTTGTGAACATGGACATGATGATGATTATATTATTTTTTATTTTGAAACAATGGAAATATTGATAAACCCTAATTTGTTAAGTTTGTGTATGATTTTTTAAAGTGTGTAATATGGATTAGAATTTGAAATATTGATAAATTGGAGGTTTGATGTATGTTAAATTGAGTGTATGATGATGTATTGTGTATTGATTTTTAGTATGGAAGTGTTGGAATGGAGTAAAGTTGGATGATTTGAGCTCTGGATGAGTTTGGAGAAGAAAACAGAATCCTGGACGCAAGAAGGAATGCGCGTCACGACGCAAGAAGAAAATGAGGACTGGAATTTGGGCGTTGCGCATCACGAAGCGCAAGGTTTTGCGTCTTAACGTGAGACACAGAATTTTTCCAAAATCAGTTTTAAACCCCCCAGTTCTACCCTAGCGCGTTAGAGACCACCCTTAGGGTCTCGTATCAATTCATAAACATGTCTTATATCAAAATATGATTGTGACAAGCCTCGTAGGTAAAACCTATTAACGTACCATTAAGCTTAGTAGATATCAAGTTTATTTTACTCTATATATATATATATATATATACTAATCAAGTTCCCGATCCCTGATTATCCTCAAGTATCGCAACTCTCTTCGGTAATTGATCCAGTACCAGCCAGATCCCAAAACAGTGAATGGACTTATTTTCTTAAACTGGTTTTATTCATTAAGTTTATATCAGACTTATCTTTTTACGCTTTAGGGCGTTATATTTCTTTATTACAAATATTTCATGAAATTTATGTTTTAAGTTCTGTTATGAACATAAAAGTTTTTAAAGCTTGATTTTATATTTTCCGGGGAATGAGGGAAAAACATACACCAGTATGTAACTTGAGACAGTATGGAATTGACGGACAGAGTACATGTGCACATGTAGAGGACTGAAGGGACGTCGATACGTAATGCCCCCAGATCCTAGTTCAGGACTATGGATGACAGATGCCTCGAAATCCTGGTTTCAGAGCTTGGGTGGTAGTATAGATCCGCACCCCCCAGTTCTAGTTTGGGGCTTGGGGGACGGCGATACGTAACGCCCCAAGACTACCAGTTTCAGAGACAGTAGTGGCATGCTTTGGGGGACAGCGATACGTAACGCCCTAAAGTCATGGATTTGCACTGCTGGCTACAGTTTTGTGTTGGAAATTATTGATTCTATTTCCAAACCACTGAGAATTTACTGTGATAATTATGTTGCAGTGTTCCTAGCTAAGAACAACAAAAGTGGACGTCAAAGTAAACATATCGACATTAAGTACTTAGCTATTAGAGAACATGTTAAGTCATAAAAGATGGTTATTGAACACATCAGCACTAAATTGATGATTGTATACCCTTTAACGAAATGGTTACCACCTAATTTGTATAAAGAACATGTAGGATATATGAGACTTAATTCTATTATATGAATTTTATGTAATTGAGATACCACATTATGGATTGCAGTTTATTTACATGATTTTAATTTTTCAAATTTTTTCATTTATATAGTTCGTATACATAAAGTTAAATAATGACAATATAGATATTTGAATAAAGAAAGGACCCACAATAAGAATTTAGAAGCTTATTCATAAAGATATATGTATCCACTCAAAGGGAGATTACTTTGTAATACATGGAAGGTAATACTTTATAATAAAGGACTTGCCGCCATGACTCATAGTTGTCAACTCTTGTTTGTGTAAAAAGTTTAGAGAGAGTTAAGGTTATGAGTTACGATTAGATGGACCAAGTGGGATAATGTTAGACATATATTGTATATATGCCTTATGGTGGTCCACTAATTAAATAATTTATTTAGATTAAAAGAAGTTAATAACAATTTTATCTCTTAAAGTTTAAACTAAAACCAACTTCATCCAAATCCCACGTAAATTGTAACTCCCATGATCTCCCTCTCTTTGTTGGTTACCAAAATTGTAGGCATAATGACCCATATTATCCCTTATTATATATTGTCTTCTTGATAAGAGAAGGCTAAGAACTCTGATACGGTTTTCAGAAAATATAAGGGTCCCTGATCTAACAATAAAGCCTGTGCATTCCATCAATTTATAAGAAATAGACTAGAAAATTATAGTGGTTCAATTAACAAATAAGATTTGGTTTTGGCTTCCTGTGGAAACATCTTGGGTTGTGAGATTTGCATTTGAAAATCCGATTTGTTATGGCTGGAGGTAATTTCATGGCTTTCGCTATTTATTTGATAGTCATGTTATGTCTATCATATTTAATCTAACATATGATATTGACACATCATCAATTTTTGGATTTTTTCTCGGATTTTATTCTTTCTTTTTTTTTAATTTCAAATTCAGATTTAACTGATATTCGCTTCCTTGTTTTTATTAAGATTTAGGATATTTCAATTATGTTATAATAATTCGAATTACCCTTCTGATAATTTTGTGATATTTAGGTTTTATTATAAAAGGGTGTCAAACCCTTAATTTGTTCTTTATCTTTCATTCTATGAAATTATTATTATTTTTTTTCAATCTTGTTTTTCGCTTTGTCGAATACATTTTAAAAACATTGGGTAAACCCCAAATAATTTAAAAAGTTTTAAGGTATTTTCAGTTTTCCTTAAACATCGAATAGAAAATCGGAAAAAAATATTCACTTTGTTATAAATGTTGCATTCTCTTAATTGTTATTTGTCTAATTAAGCTAGTTTATGGGATAGTAGGAAACAAATATAAGCAAAGAAATAACATAATATATGATTAATGACAAATGACAATACAAGAGACTCGTTGCATGGATGAAATAATATATGACTCTCTTGATCAAAGAGACTCGTTGCATGTATGCTGAATTTCCTTCATCATGTGCCATTTTCCCCCAAACTAGAATAGGTGGAGACGTGATTGTAAGAAGGAGGGAACGATTGCTTGCAGGAGAAATAAGAGAAGGGAAAGGTTATTTGCAGGATTATAGATACAGAGATCGACAATTGGAAAAAGGACATCATAACTCAATCCAACAACAACTCATCTTTTAGGATTGTAATTCTCTATTTCCAATAATTTTAGTTCTTTAATAATTTTAATACATGACAAAAAAATCAAGGCCCAATCTGATCCGGGTCGGGCTTTATAATGACAGGGCCAGAGTTGGGCTCACATAAAAAAACCCTAGGTCCAGCCCGGCCCCTGACTTAAGAAATAAAAAAGAAAAATCTAAGGTACTTTTTCTTAACTTTAAATGTTATATCCCTAATTCCCTAACTCATTGACTCTTAGTCCCAATTTCCTATTGATTTCACACATGACTCTCAGTCTCATCTCTGATTTGATCTGAGTCTCTACTCTGGTCTCACCGTCTCGCAGTGGCAGTGCCTTGCCTTTGCTCACATTGTCTCAGACTCTTAGTTGTAGTGGTCTCAGATATGGGTTTCCTACCTCTCGGATGTTCACAGTGCTCTCGGTCTCTCATCAATCTCAGTTGCTTCACACTTGCTGGTTAGCATTCAATGTTGAGATATTATGAATTTTACCTTCAATTTTGTCATTCTGTAATAATAATTTTTTTTTTTAACTTTTCTTGCATTATAGTGATTTGTATATCTTGGACTTATATCAATTTTGTTCATGGTGATTTTTTACCCTGAAGAATTTTAGATACCGAGAATGGGTGAAATGAGGTTTGTATTTTGCTAAAATGAGATTGATGGGGCCCAAGGGCCTAGGGAGGCTAAAGTTAAACGGAAGGCCCGAGCCACATGAACAGAGAAGTTATCCCGATGACAGAACTGACTGATGGAGCAGAGTTGGGATATCGACCCAACCCAGAGAATAAGCTTTAGATTTGGCATCATTTGAGTGTTTGTGGAAGCAGGCCCGAAGTGGTCATTATGTGTGAACCCGATCTGGTTATAGAAGTCAGAAAGTTTGATTATGTATCATTCACCTCGGTATGCCGACCCGAGGAACAGAGTTGGGACCATAAGTTTTGTACTTAAAGATATGTGACGTATGCCCTAATAGAGAGGATGAGCTACTGAAAGACTTGTGATGATTAAGGGAAAAATGACGTTTCTCATTGGAAGTAGCCCTGCTAGCCGTCAGAGGGCGATGTAGTGGCCGGGAAATGGCAGACTAGAGCAGAGCTGTCATAGGTCGCTAGAGCCCGCCATAGGCAGTACGATGATAGTAAAAATGGAGTATTCTGATTGGCCGAATTGTGGACAGATGAGAAGAGTTGTTGCTACAATGATGAAAGTGACATGAGCTGACGTCATGGGTGGTGAAATAGTGAATTTCGAAGCCTATATAAATGGTAGGGTGTTCATAGGGTCGGTTCAACCCGCGACCCGACCCAACCCAATGCGACCCGACTCGACCCGCGCGGATTGATTAGCGGAAAATATACCAATATTTACCACTCATTTTACTTAATATTTTGAATAGTTTCTTGAATTTTGTGAATATTTTGATGTGTTTTGGGTATTTTGTAGATAAATAAGGTTTCAGGACTCCTTGGAATCAAATCAGGGCCAAAACAGTGAAAAACAAACAAAATGGAAAAATTGTCATTTCATGCGTCGCAACGCGCATGTCTTCTAAGTCGCGACTCACTACAGTCACTATTCTACCGACACTTGTAATCATGATGTCAGCACAATAATTCAGCCTGCCGACACCACACGTCATTGCTTACCTCAGCATGACATCAGCGTCACGACACACACAACTTCACGCGTCGCGACGCCAAGCCAATAATTCTACCGACAGCCACGTGTCATCATCTCGTGAAAGCCGCGTACACGTGTCAAAGATCAACGGCCCGTCACGACGCGCAGGACCAAACTTTACTTATAAATTGAGGCTGAAATCAGAAGGAAAATTTATACATTCTTCTGGGTATTTCCTTAAGAATACTAACAATATTGTATCTTGTTGGTTTATTTACAGCTTTCTTGTATTTAATTTTTATTTTATGCAATAGTTCTTTATTTATTTTACTTTTCAGTATGAGGAGGTAACTCCCCTCTGCTGGGGTGAAGGGTAAAGCTTTTATTACTAATATTTAGATTACTCTCCCTTAATTATAATATATAAACTATTTTAATACCTAACTTAATGGGATACTGCTTTTATGGTCGTTTGAACTTAATTAATTTGATTTCAACCTGACTAAATTGGATACCGCCTATATGGTCGGTGGGAATTAATCATAAATATGACTTAATCATGATACCGCCTATATGGTCGGTTGTTAATGTCATGCAAGTTTATATATTATAATAAGGGAGATATCTAAATTAGAAGTAATAAAAATGGATCCTCTAACCCCAATATTTTATTTATTGTTAATTTATCTTTTTAATTTCCAAGCTTTACTTTATGTCATTTACTTTATTTATGTCTTTAATAATCCTAGATATGTGTGGTAACTAAACCCCTTATCTAGGGTTGTGAGGAATTCCAATATCACCATTTTATAAGTGGTTATTTTGTATTGGTAATATAAAAGTTTATTTATTGAGTCTTAAGCTTAATGCTTCTTATTAATTGGCCACTAATAAGATTTATTTGGTAAACTTAAAATAAACTTGACGAAGGAATTTTAGGTTTCAGCCTTAGACTCAATAGCTCACGATCTCACCTTGGGCAAGAGACTCTTAGGTAGATTTCCTTCCATGATTGACATATCCCTATCGGGCGGGGGTAGCCATAATTGGAACTTACTCTTAATGAATTCAAGTAACTTGGTTAACATAGACATATGATTAATTGGGTTATTTGGGTGTTTGCATCTGACCATCGACATAGGCTTTTGCATATTTCGTGTTCCAGGTTAATAAACCGATATATTGCACAAACACGAGATAATCACTTCATCTTTAAAAGATATTGGAAGGTTTCAGAACCCTAGATATTTTAATAATATTAAATTTTCCTTTAATTTACTTTCGCACTATTTTATTTACTTGCCTTCAGACAAAAATCATCATCCAAACAACAATCAATCTATTAGATACTCGTAAACATTTAATGTCATAAATTAATAGCTTAGGTATTAAGTCCTCGTGGGATCGATACATTTTATACTACTTGAGCGATACATGCGCTTGTGTTACGTGAGTGTTTACCATCGATCAAGTTTTTGGCGCTGTTACCGGGGACTTATTTATCTTTCAATATTAATTTTGGGGTTAGATACGTTACTTGTGTCTAATTTCTTTTTCTTTATTATTTTTTTTTCTTATGTTTCAGGTTCTCAGTCACTACATGAGAATAACCAGAAGCTTTGAAATATGTCCGCTTGACCCAGAAATTGAAAGAACCATTAGACAGTTGAGAAGGGAAATGCGAGAAAGTCAAAAAGTACTGATCAATATGGAACCTGAACCGTTGGAAGTTGCACCACCAATTCTCATTCGAGACAGAACTATTTTGGTGGTTGATGGCTTCATTTCATGTATTGTACTTCCTCTCTTACCAGTAAATACGGGTGACATCAAAACATGCATTCAGATGATACAAAAATCTGTTCAGTTTGGGGGTAATGCAACTGAAGATCTTAATGCCCACATCAGCAACTTCCTGTAAGTTTGCGGCATATTCAGTTATAACCGAGCGGCAGAATAAGCAATGAGACAGCGTGTTTTCCCATATTCTTTGAAAGACAGGGCTAAGGCTTGGCTCCATTCACTACCAGTAGGTTCCATCACAACTTGGAACATTCTTGCCACCAAATTCCTTGCAAAATATTTTCCCCCAGCCAGAACTGCAAAGCTGAGGAATGATACATGACTCAGAATTCCTATGTTAAGCTTGGGAGAGATACAAGGAGTTGCTTAGAAAATGTCCTCACCATGAGATTGCAAAGTGGCTACAAGTCTAAACCTTCTACAATGGACTTTCTGGACTGATGAGAACCACAATAGATGCTGCTGCTGGAGGAGCTTTAATGGCAAAAGGAGAAGATCAAGCCTGAGACTTAATTGAAGAAATGGCTAACAAAAATTCTTTGTGGCCAACAGAAAGGAACATGATCCAAAGAATAGCATGAATTTATGAAGTTAGAGTCAACACAGCAATGAATGCCAAGCTGGATCAGATATGCAAACTCATGGAAACTCTTAGCATGAAGATTAATGCTGTATCCACAAGTTTACCATATGGAGGATCACCAGAGGTAGAATCTTACAACCAACATAATGAGACTGCAAATTATGTCAGTAACTTCGACAGACAGAGAAACAATTCATATTGCAATACCTACAACCCAGGTTGGAGGAATCATCCCAATTTCGCATGGAGCAACAATTCAGGGCAAAAGAACAATCCACCACCTGGATTCCAACAGCAAAACAAAGGCTAGAAATATGAACAAAAGCCAAGAATAGAAGATTTGCTCGCCCAGATGAAAAAACAAGAAGCCAAATATGATGTTATGTTTCAAAATCAAGCAGCATTAATTCAAAATCAAGCAGCATCAAATGAAGCTATGTTTCAAGCCCAATTAACATTGAATCAAAGACTAACTGCTTCTATAAAGACACTGGAAAATCGATTGGGACAACTGGCTAATGCTTAGAGTTACAGACCGCAAGTTACCTTTCCTAGCAACACAAAACCAAATCCAAGGAACATGGGGAATGAGCAATGTCATGCCATCACTTTAAAAAGCGGTACTGAGATCAACAAATATGTTGGATTCAAGGCAACTGCTAAGGAAGATCCAAAAGAAAGCAGCGAAGCAGATCCACAGATGGAGGAAAGAGAAGCAAAAGCAAATGATCGAGAAAGATTTAATATACCTCCATATTTTCCACAGTGTCTCCAAAAAACAAACTGGACAAGCAGTTTGCTCGATTCCTGGAGATCTTCAAAAAACTGCATATCAACATTCCATTTACAAAAGCGCTGGAAAAAATGCCCAGCTATGTGAAATTCATTAAAGATATTCTGTCACGAAAACGAAGATTGAGAGATTACGAGACAATAGAATTGACAGAAGAATGCAGCGCTGTCATTCAGAGGAAGCTTCCCCAAAAGTTGAAAGATCCTAACAGTTTCATTATCCCTTGCACCATAGGAGAACATAATTTCGGTAAGGCTTTGTGTGACTTAGGTGCGAGTATTAACTTGATGCCTTTTTCCATTTACAAGAAACTGTAGATTGGAGAAGCAAAGCCCATCTCTATCTTTTTGCAACTTGCTAATAGAACGCTCATATTTCTGAGAGGTGTAGTTGAAGATGTGCTGGTCAAAGTTGACAAATTCATTTTCCCACCAAATTTTATTATCCTTGACATGGAGGAAAACGAAGACGTGCCCATCATCCTCGGAAGACCATTCTTGGCTACAGATCGAACCATTATTGATGTATAAAAAGATGAACTAACCATGATGGTACATGACCAAGAAGTAGCATTCAATGTTTTCAAAGCCATGGAATTCCCGAATGACGAAAAGAAAGAGGAATGTTTCAGACTTGATGTGATAAATAGTACTATCTAGAACTCCGATGCAATGCAAAGTTCCATTGACAAACTTAAAGCATGTCATCTACCTGTGGAGCCTGAAGATAAAGCGTATTGCGTACTGAAGAAGTTAAATCTTGAAAACAAGCAACAGAAGAGAAATGGCTCCACCAGCTCAACGAATTGGAGGAATTTCATATAAGCCTTTTGAGAATGCCAAATAGTACAAAGAAAAGGCAAAGAAGAGACATGATGAGAAGTTAGTGCGCATACAACTGGAACCGGGACAACGGGTATTATTAAACAAATCAAGGTTGAAACTTTTCCCTGGGAAGTTAAAATCACGGTGGTCAGGTCTATTCTTAATCACCCAAGTTTTACCAGATAAAGTCGTTAAGTTACATGATCCCAACTCCAATAAAACATTCAAAGTTAACAGCAAGCGTGTCAAGCACTACTGGGGAGACTCATTTGAGCAATAAAAAGAAAGTGTCACACTTTGAGATCCAGCCTAATGTTCGGCCAGTCATGTCTAGCTGACGATGTTAAACTTAGCACTAGCAGGGAGGTAACCCATGCAATTTATGTATATATAGATTTATTGTGTTTTATTTTTATGTGTTTAATATTTGTAGGTACAGTCACATTTCTTGATGGAAGACGTTCTCGCAAATCTTCACAAACAATTTCTTTCTCTCCCTCAAAACTCTCTAATGAAAGTCTACAAAGCTCACATGGAATGAATGAGACTTCTAATGATCAAAGGTATTCCTAATGACATTCGTTGGTTAATTGAAGCACGAGTCTGATTGGCAGATGAGTCTTCTGACTCTTTTATTTCATATCTGCCTGGTTTAGGAAAAAACATATATGCTAAGAAAAGAAAAGCTAAAATATTAGGTGTTTGCTATAAATGTGCAATGACATGTAATACTCGTTGTCATTCTTTAAGAATGGTGTCTGATAACCGTGAAGATAAAATTAAATTCATTAGGGATGGCATGGGTAATGAGTCTTTTGATGACATATCATTGACTCTTAAGACACATCCTAGTGGATATGTGTATCACGCAATTCACATGTTACATACACATTTTCGAAAAGACAGACAACAATTAAGTCTCGGGAATCTGACTTTAAAAGACTGTTTGCGAATTTATAAAAAAATTGGATGGGAAGCTTGTCTCTGACGTATAGATGTCAATCAAGCTGTTACTTCTTATAAATATTATTATCTCTTTGTCTTTAACTAATAATTGTGATTTGTTTTGTTATTTTCTTTTATTTTATCTGACAGGATCCGGACTTTTTGACTTTCACGATTTATTTTATTGTTTAACTAATAATTCAAGAAGACAAGTTGTTAACATCTATGTATTTTGCGGTACTAGTGTTCATTCTAAACTAGAGTTTGTTGAGGTAGCACAGGAATTGGGTAGAGTCATAGCTGATAGGAATATGCACTTAGTATATGGCGGTGACAATCTTGGACTAATGAGATACGTTTTAAGGGCCATATAGGAAAGATGTAGTCAAGTCTTAGGAATCATCCCAAAACCTTTGGCAGAGGTGAATCTTATAGGACCATCAAACGGAGAGGAATGCATCATGCCAGGTATGTCTGAACGACTTATTGAAATTATTAACTGTGTTGATTCTTTTATTGCTTTGCCAGATGGCTTGAGCACAATAAAGGAAATTTTTACAGTGCTATCTTGGGCAAACTTGAACATACACCAGAAACCAATTGGGCTGTTTAACATTGATGGATTTTATGACTTTCTTTGTGTGTTTCTTGATGATGCCCAAATAAATGGGTTCGGGTCAAAACCTGTAAAAGATATCCTCTTCACTGCCAGAACTACCCATGATTTTATTGACCAACATTTAGCCTTGAACCAAAAATTGACCATATCATTTCCAAGATAAACTGGTCCAATAATGATCGTGGTAAGAAGCGTCGGATAAATCTGGATCTTAACCTTTAATTTTCTTTTTAGATGTAGAAATTCATCTAACCATGTACTATCTTCTAAACTCTTCTTCTACTTTTTAGACATTGGGGATAATGTCTCAATTAGGTTTGGGGGAGAGGAATAGTTGATTAGTATCTTATTTTTATTTTTTTCGTTCTGTTGTTTTTGCTTGGTTTTTAGTCAAAATTTTTCAGAAATTCAAAAAAAAAATTAAAAATAAAAAAGATATTTTGTTTTTTGTGTTTTTAACTTGATTAATCAGGTGGAATGGTGTTTGAGATAGATGTGTAAGGAATTTCCACTCCTGAGACGTATCTCAACCTATTTCGTAACAAGTTAATTTGTAAATTCTCCCTAATACTGAATAAATTGGATCTTCATATGCTCGGTTGACAAGTATTATCAACATGCATGATAACATACTGACATAAGTTGTAAGTGAAAAGTTTGTAATATTCAGTGCTCTAGTTAAATTGGAGGAAGCATCTAAAAAAGCGATGGAATAATGATATAAAAAAATTAACATCTGAGATCCGAGTAATTAAGTCCATATGGGTGTTTTAACACCTAGTGCCCTAAAGCCAACTGGCTTGGGAGTCACTGGCCCAAAGCTCGCTACATGGATTGAAGATGTTATATAAAAAAAAGACATCTGAGATCCGAGTAATTAAGTCTGTAAGGGTGTCTTAACAACTAGTGCCCTAAAGCCAACTGACTTGGGAGTCACTGGCCCAAAGCTCGCTACATGGATTGAAGATGTTATAAATAAAAACAAAATTCATTGCTAAAAATGTGTGAATGCTGATATAACTTTAGGATAAAAATATTACTCTCTTTTCAACTACACTTATGAATATTGTGGGCACAATGAGCTGATTAATACCTTGCTGGTTGTGTATGTGGAGAAAGGTAAAAATAATCGGAGAATTTACTTATTTGGTAATTTAAAAAGAAAGAAAACAACTATTAACTTGGATAAGAGTTTCATTTGTTTAGTCATTAACTTGTTTGATCTTTTTGCTTTTGTGTGCATTTGACGTTTATGAGTATCATCGTTGTAAGCCTTCACGAGACTACAACTCGTGCATTAGGGACACCTAAGGGTTTAAAGGCTTGTTGCATTCGCTAAATCCAACCGTGATCCCTAAGAAAGTGGTTTAGTTTAATTTTATTTTAAAGTTGTTTATTTAATTCTATTTTGTTGTTTTGCTCGAAGACTAGCAAAATGTTAGGTCTGGGAGTGTGATAAGCGGAAAATATATCAATATTTATCGCCCCTTTTACTTAATACTTTGTATAATTTCTTGCGTTTTGTGAATATTTTGATGTGTTTTGGGTATTTTGTAGATAAATAAGGTTCAGGACTGGAATCAAATCGGGGCCAAAATAGTGAAAAATGAACAAAAAGGCTAAATTATCATTTCACGAGTCGCGACGCGCATGTTTTTTGGGTCGCGACTCGCTACAGTCATTATTCTGCCGACACTTGTCATCATTAAGTCAGCATAATAATTCAGCCTGACGTCAGCATCACGACACGCACAACTTCACGTGTCGCGACCCCAAGCCAATAATTCTACCGACAGCCACGCGTCATCATCTCGTGAAAGCCACGTACACGTGTCAAATATCAACGGCGCGTCGCGACGCGTAAGACTTCACGTGTCACGACGTGCAGGACCAAACTTTACTTATAAATTGAGGCCGAAATTAGAGGGAAATTAATACATTCTTCCAGGGATTTCCTTAAGAATACTAAGAATATTGTATCTTGTTTGTTTATTTACAGCTTTCTTGTATTTAGTTTTTATTTTATGCAATAGTTCTTTCTTTATTTTACTTTTCAGTGTGAGGAGGTAACTCTCATCTGCTGAGGTGAAAGGTAAAGCTTTTATTACTAATATTTAGATTAATCTCCCTTAATTATAATATATAAACTATTTTATAACCTGACTTAATGGGATACCACCTTTATGGTTGGTTGGACTTAATTAAATTGATTTTAACCTGACTAAATTAGATACCACCTTTTTGGTCGGTTGGAATTAATCATAAATTTGACTTAATCAGTATACTGCCTATAAACTTGACGAAGGAATTTTAGGTTTCAGCCTTAGAATCAATAGCTCACGATCTCACCTTGGGGCAAGAGACTCTTAGGTAGATTCCTTCAGGATAGACATATACCTGTCGGGCGGGGGTAGTCACAATTGGAACTTAATCTTAATGAATTCAAGTAACTTGGTTAACATAAACATATGATTAATTGAGTTATTTGGGTGTTTGCATCTGACTATCGATAGAGGCGTTTGCATATTTTCGTGTTCCAGGTTAATAAACCGATATATTGCACAAACATGAGATAATCACTTCATCTTTAAAAGATATTGGAAGGTTTCACAACCCTAGATAGATTTTCCTTTAATTTACTTTTGCATTGTTTTATTTACTTGTTTTCAGACAAAAATCATCATCCAAACAACAATTAATCTATTTGATACTCGTAAACATTTAACGTCATAAATTAATAGCAATTGTATTAAGTCCTCGTGGGATCGATACATTTTATACTACTTGAGCGATACGTGCGTTTGCGTTACGTGAGTGTTTACCACCGATCACAAATTTTAAAAAAAAATTCCACTCAACCCGAAATTTACGGGTTGGGCAATGAGTTTGATACTAAAACCCAACCCGACCCGACCCTATAATACTTTTATTATTTTTCTAAAAATCTTATTTTAAGTTTTTACTATTATTTCATTTATTTATCACTTTTTTGTATTAAAACTTTATATATATGATAATTTTCGGGACATAAAATAACTAATATTTATATTTCAAAATAATTAATTCATTAAAAAAATTGACCTAACCGACCCTACCGCACCCGATCAGGTTTCACCTCTGCGTGACCCGACCTGCGACCCGATCTCTAAGTGACCTGACCCGATCGGGTCTCACAAAATTTAAAAAAACCTGACCCGACCTGACCCGTGAACACCCTTAATAAATGGGTTGAAGCCACAGATTCAATGGAGATCAATTTTCACATCTCATGACTTGAAAAGAAGCAAGAGCTTACAAACTAGTGATAAAGAGAGAAAAACTAGTCGGTACCCGATCATTTGAGAGATTTGTAATGGACTTGTGTAAGACTCGATGAGTTGTAAACTTATTTGTAAGCTCACCACACCACTTATAGCTTAGGTTGGTTTTGACCCCGAACAGGTAATAAAATACCCCATTTCCTCCCGTGGACGTAGGTTTGAGCCACTCTCTGCCGAACCACGTAAATCTTTATCTTTGTAATTATATATATGCTTGCTAAATTTACTTTAGTTCCCTACTAACCAACCAAATTCACTGCTGAGGAAGGCTTGTTCAAGGGGATGCTTTCCCAAATTACCCTTGGAACGAAAAATAGACGTTAACAGTTGGCACCGTCTGTGGGAATTTTAGTACAAAAGCAGCAAACACATTAAGACGATAGTAAGAGATAGAAACCAAAAGGCTTCAGAGACTTCAACGACGGAATGGATGGAAAAGATGGAATAAACTCTGTGACAGGAAAGCGAAAATGCTCGGAAGGAGCGAGAAATAACGCAAGCCTTTATGAAGACTATGATGGAATAAATTAAGAGATTGGAAAAGATAACAAGAGAACAGAGGAAAACGAGTCTCGGCAGAAAGAAAGAAGAAATAGCCAGTGGGAAGAGGGTAGCCAGTGTGGACGAGGATCGAGAAACTGGGAGGAGAAATGCCTATAAAGTGAGGTCAGTGGTTGTGGATAGCGCTGCACCTATAGAAAAGTCCTTGGAGGAAGAAGACGATAGACGAACCCCAAAATTATCCACTAACAGCCCTTATTTTGGGGAAAGTGATTTAGAACGGTATCTCAAGAGGAGGCGTGAAGCTCCTTGTAGTGGAAGATACCATGCTCGAAGAGGCAAGAACGAGGAAGTCCTCGATCGAGGACAAGAGAGTTCTGAGAGCCAAATGAGGGAAATATACAGTTTCTTCGATATAATTTCTTTTAAATGGTAAAGACGAACAAGACCTAGGAATGATTAAGTTATAACGTAATTGTAAAAGCATCCCAATTGACATTGTGAAGTGTTATAACTATATCACTCTTGAACAATTCATGGTCAATGTTTACATTCTTGGTCGGTAAGTAAACCCGGGAGACTGTTGCATATCGTATAACAGAATATTAGATTTAAATAGTTTATCTCGGTGAGCCACGAGTCTAAGGAGACTCGTATAAACATGTAGGTGTTCATAGTGTATGAACACTGAATGACTCACGAAAGATTCCTAATAAATATTACGCTTGCGTCAATAGGAATCTTCTCGAGTTGAGTGCTCCACACTTTGATGGCAGTCACGTCTTTGACCTTTTTAGGTTAGACCTCTGTTTATTCATTGGGTGTGGAGTGATGCTCATGATATCCAATGATGTATCCCAAGAGAATCTGTCAGTCTTGCATACATGATTTAGGTGTCCACTTCATGAGACTACGATTTGTCAAATCCATGGCATGGTATACTCACAAATAAGTTTTGAGTGTTATTAAGAAATCGCAGATCTATACGTCGATGAGATTATATCTTATGAGATTTCATGATTATATCTATGTCTTTGGTATTTATCTAGATACCTATGATGAAATAATTAGATGTATGCCAAGATCTCAACTTGTATGGTTCAATGAGAATATATGTGGTTGTTATAATTTACTAGTGGGTGAATTATGGACACAGAATTAGATTCCTTGACGGATATACTTGAACTTAGACAGTCTCACATGATTGAAAATACTTGTAGAGCACTAGGACAACTTATAACGAATAATATTGATTATTCGGATATTATTTAATGGTAAAACGATAATTACACATGCAGGTTTTTTGGTAATTTTCTAAATTAATGTGTATATGTATTAGATGCATAATTTTGTTTAGATGCATATTAATTAATTATCAAATATTTTTATTACACATATAATCCATGGATGTATTTTATCATTTAGTGAAAATGTAGAAATACATTATATATTTAAATTAATTTAATTAATTGATTAAAAGGTAAATTAATTAATTTATTAATTGAATATATGTGTGTGTGTCTACACACACACACATATATATAAGTATATGTCATTTTGTTTATGACATGTGTTAAATATTAAATGGATACATGTGACCTTTTTGGTATTAGTGGGATTGGTTTTTTTTTTTTTTTAAAAAAATAATTTTGAAAAAAAAAATCTCTTGGTACCATGCCCTATTTTCAGCCACCATCATATAAAATGGGGTTGTTTATTTTCTTGTTCAAGTGAACCAAAGGAAAAAAAAAATCATAAAACCGAAGAATGAGAAAAATTTGAGAAAAACAAAAATCAAAGGGCCTAGCTCGAAGAATTGGAAAATTAAGGTAAGTTTTCTCAATTATTTCATAAGGAAATTGTTTCCCTTGCTTTGATTGAGTACATGAGATATATATATATTTTTAGTTTTCCTTCTCTTGAATATGGGATTTACTTATTGGAAGCGTGTTGGAAGAAAGTATGCATGTGTAGTGAATAATTTAACCTTAATAAGTGTTATTGAAGTTTAATTTTGTTAAAGAATAACAAGTTGTCATTCTAGATTTTCTTGTACCACTTTATGGAAACCTAGAATTGTTCTTGAGTATTTTTATTGTGGTGAGACTCTTGGGATATTAGAAAGTTTGGATTAAATTTTGATTGGAAGTTGATTTTAGTGTTATTTGGTTAATTTGATTAATTAAATAATTTAGAGTTTATGCCTAATTCTAAAATTGAGGCTTTTCATTTCATGGATGTAATTAAGTATATTAGATCTATACTAATCATTTTAATAATGTTTTAGAAACATATTTGTTTTTTTACAGTCGTTGGAAACCCCATCGCCAAACCACTCATTCCGAGCTTAAGCGAGAGCAAGTAAAACCCCCGGTTGTCTCAGGCTTTTATAAGAAACGCACTCCCTGGATTCGAACCCAGGACCTGAAGGCCAGATCCTGAGCCCTACACCACCAAGCCACACCCATTGGGACGTGTTTTAGAAACACTTAAATGAGTAAACGACACTTTTGGACTAAAATGAGAAAATACAAAAGTTTGCACCATTAAAATTAAAAGCTAAATAACTAAGAAGTGAAAATGATTTTATTGAGAAAGATCAAGATGAGATAAATTCTAGAGTCTGATTTCACATAATTATCACCTATGTATTTGTTATTCCAATAAATTATTATTCAATTTCTTAGTTTATAAGCCAAGAATCCTAAATTATTATACTCATTCTCCCGAGTACCGAGTGAAAATATTATTAAGTACTGATTTCGATATCTCTATAAAAATCTAGTAACTAACAACGTATTACGCTCTGTGATTCTTTATTAATGACTTCAAAGGAATTATAGGTCCTCCCGAACTCAATAAATTTCCGAGGTTATATTTTCTAGATCATATTCAAAATCCCCTCTCCCGAGTGATAGATTATAAACGTGTAATCATTTAATTTATGGCCAACAAACCAAAAGAATTAAACACAGAAAAATATAAATAAACTGAATTGAAACTTCATAACAGTTAATTGGCAATCAACATGTAGGTTCAAGCATAGGCTACAACATTCCATATAATAAGGAAATTAGTTCATGACTAAATTAATGAACAACGAAATCTGAGTCAATAACATTATAAGCATCATAAGAGTTTAAAGAAGAAAGCTAGAAGATAAAACTTTAATCGAATCCCTTCGTCTTCGAACGTCACCGCCTTCGTATCCTATTGTTGCTCTTCAATTATCTCGTTGGATCTCTCTAAATTATGAATTTAGAGCTCTCTTGTTGTGTCTTATTCTCTCCTTAGGGTTTTTGACGCACTTATTTATTTATAGGGAAGTCATGGAGTCATTCTACTTGTAGAAAATAAATTTCTAAGTCTGAAAGTCGTCTAGGGAGTCGCAACGCTAGAAGTTGCGTCGCGACACCATCCTCTTGGGATTTTGGTTTGTTTTCTTCTTACCTAGAGGCATCGCGACGCTATAAGTTGCGTCATGACACAATCCTCTCTGCCAGGATGACTTATTTCTACATATTTTTGCTTCATTACTTGCTTTATTTTCATCCTAAAGCTCGTAAAACACATATGTTTAGCTCAAGATCCATGCTCTAATGCTTTCTATCAATGAAACTCAAAAAATAAACTACAAAACACGTAAAATGGCATGAAATATAATAAAATAATAATCTAAGTATGTATGAATTAGTGGGTATAAATCGCACTTATCAAACACCCATAAACTTATGAGTGGCAATGGGTCGTGCCAGGCTTGAGCTTTGATAAGCCCGACCGAGCCCGAGTATTAATTTTCAAGCCCAGGCTTGGAAAAAAAAGCATGGCATGAGCTGTTATCATGCTGGCCTGGCCCAGCCTGTCTTGGGCTCGGGCAGGCTTAATCCGGCCAGGTTTTTTAATATAAAAATTATATATGTATAATTAATTATAGGGAAATGCTAAGGGCACTCGTTAAGAATCCATTTTAGGAAAGTTTTCATGGGAGAAATGAAAAAGTAATTAATGTTTTAATAATTTTTTGCATTGCCCATAAAAATGATGTGAAAACTTTCCAAAAATGGATCCTTAAGGAGTGCCCTTATGGCACTCGTTAGCATCACCCTTAATTATATATATATATATATATATATATATAATATATATATATATATATAATTCTACTTAAGCCCAAGTCGGCTCTCTAATTTTGAAGTCTGGCACGGGTTTTTTTTATCCCGGGTCGGGCCGGGCCTATCCGGGCTTTTTTATCATGTATATATAAACTTAAGATCTTGCTAGTCCCGAGCAAAAGACTAATTAAAAACTAAGTAAAAATAAACAAACAAAAGTAACTAAACTAACTAGGTAATTTTCGTAGGGATCACGATAAGCGACCCTAGTGGATGAGTTATAGTCTCGTGAGGGCTTACAAGGATGACACCCACAAACTTCATTCACACACATACAATCATACAAAAAATAAAGAAACAACCAAAATAGTTCAGGTAGTTGCATATAATATTGTCCTCAAAGAATGTCTACCAATGAAATCAAAGAACCTTCAAGGACTTAATGCAACTTAAATCCAAGTTCTTGAATAAATTATCTAAGCGAGACTCACAGTGTGTGTGTCTAAAGGTTTGACCACAATAAGTAAGCCAACTCAGTGATTTCGTCTCAAAAATTACGATCCGATGGGGCAAACCAACCTAGATATCTCAAAAATGCTATGTATTTTCCTATTAAGATCGATATGATATGGTTTCTCCTTTTTAATAATATTTTAACTTATCTACCATTTAAGGTAGCATTTCTCCTCATGGTGGTCCTAACACTCGCCCATGGGTCCCTTCACGCTTATCGGTTATAGGTGGTTTATTTTTTTTTCAAAGTATTTTTTATTTTATGCTCTTTTCATTTTTTTCAAAAGATCTCTCTATTATTTCTTAGGCATATCATACTATATCTACGTAAACAGACATTCATTTTCAAACAATTCATCAACTAATCACCTTGTCAAATACCTAGGCTCTTACTGCTAGATGTAGTAGTTTTATGTGCTTTTTTCATTGGTATCCACTGGTGATTATGGCATGAAAGATAATGCTTGGGTGGTTGCGGCAGAGTAATAATGGAAGGTCCCCCGGGTCTTTAAATGGTTCAAATATTGACACCAACATTGGGTCAAGATCTGTAAATTTTCCATTATTTTGAAATTCTGGATTACACATGCGGTAAAATTACTTTTGTTTTTTTAGCTTTCCATGGATCATCTTCAGGCGAGCCTAGACTCTTGAATTCCTCTTTTTGTATGGATCATCTTGAGGCGAGCCTTGACTCTTAAATTCCTCTTTTTGCGACGCCTTGGGATCGATTTCAATTTTGACTGCAGAGGATCTTCTTTGCATGGCTTCACTATGCTCGTTGGTTATTGACTATTGGTTTACCCTGCGTGTTGGCTTGAATACATGGAGATGTACCTAACATATGGTTTTTCTCCATTGCAACTCCCTTCTCTATAATGTCTATCTTGCGACATTCTTCATCACCTTGAGGACTCGGTATGGCTCTGAAAATACTAAAGGTGACTTTTTTATTTTGCACTCGCATTGGCAGTTCACCTTTCTGCACATCAATGATCGCTTTGTCTGTTACCAAGAAAGGTCTCCAAATGATGATTGGGAAGTCATGATCCTCCTCCATAATAAGGACAAGGAAATCAGCAAGAAATTAGAACTTATCCACTTTAACCAACATGTCATCCATTATTCCTTATGGGTAGATGATGGATCTATCCGCTAACTACAATGTGACGGTGGCTGGCTTCACCTCACCTAATTCCAGCTGTTTGTAGATGGATAAGGGCATGCGATTGATACTCGCACCCAAATTGCATAGAGCCTTACTAAATTTCTTCTTATGAAAGCGTTGGGATATGGCAAATGTGTTTTCGGGAAGGGGTGGTGTATAGGGAGGAGCTGGTGCACTGTTCTCTTTTTTCATTATTGTTTCCTCCTCAAATGCCGCCTCTTTGTCTTGAATGCCTTGGTCCTTAGGGGTATCTCTAATCTCTTTGCCACTATTGAG